>LBNU01037169.1:81433-143811 GCA_014162995.1 Artemisia annua | reverse complement strand
GTTTCGACAAAACAAATCAAACAGTACTTCTTTTCTTCCCCACTACACGTCGTTCTTTGCTTTGTGTGTCGCCCTTGAATTCAGTTCACGTAGATTCCTGGTTCCCTTCACACCAAACCTCTCGGTACCAACTTCCTTGGTATCCTTTTCGAATCAGAAATCTTCTTACGTTTTGATTTTTACTTGCAGCTAAAACAAACCAAGAAGGGATTAGTTTTCTGTTTTTCCTGCACTTCTTCGTTGCTGTCCTTGTGTCGTCCAACACAACTACTACAGTTCTCCTTTGAGTACCTCTTGTATTTCTTACGTATACGTCTCTTTTTCAACAAACGATTCCTGCTTTTGTGTTCCTTCTATCAAACCGTTCGTTCTCTTACACAAAGTCTCACGTTCTTCCACCAACACAATAACGCTGATGTTTGTTGCGTTTGCAACCTACGTAAAAACAGATTGGTGCGAATATCTGCTTCATACGTATTATGCCTTATTCAAATTCGTTTCGTTTTCTTTGGAAGATCAAGAAAACAAACTTTTTTTCTCGCTCAAAAAGGACATGAAACAAAGTTGTTCTTCGCTTCTTTTCCCTGCGTTTTTCGTTGGCTTGCTTTTTTCGAATAGATCTTTGTTTCGTATATGGCAGAATCGCTATGTATTCTTTGATGTTATGATCCTTGCTCTTCGATGCCTTGTTGGGTCACACTTTCTCTAGATTGATTATAAAGTTGCAAAGTAATTGAATAAGTAAAATCTATGTTTTTTTCATTAACCCTAAAACGTATTACAACGTAATGTATAAATGGGTTGTGAAGCGTTGCTTTTGAACCGTTGCAACTCTTCCTTGGCCCAAACCGATTTACATACAAATCAGTTATTATGTTTCTAATTAACAATATTAGTCCTCCTACTTTTAACTAATAATAAATAAGCATAAGATTAAAGATTATTCGGGTCACAAGCTTTGTGTTCAGAACAATATATTAGTTGCTTTTATGAATTATAACTACTTCTCTTCACTAGCTCTTGAACACATTCATTTCGCTTCAAATATATTCGGTCAACACGCCTTTTTAATTCAGTATGCATATCTGCGTCTGAGATATATATAAATAAAATAATTAATAAATTGATGCAATGATTGGCTGAAGACGGTGATGCCGTGATGGACCTGGTGATATTTTCAAATACCCTTTTGTAGCTATTTTTTTTTTTTTTGAAACAGCAACAATTTTATTAAACCAAAAACCAAACAAATAGATCACATATAGACCTCACAACTATCACTACTAAAGAATTGGAGACCACTGACTCATCCACCACGAGACATGGAGTTGAATTCGTTAGTGTCCCCAAACCCACATAGCTCAAACTAATTACTTAACGCCACACAAATAGACTACACATGACCATATAAGTGGCCAAAATCGCGAGAACATAATGGTTGTCAACACTCTCATTCCAACATTAGTTTCCTCATAAGTCACTTGAGCCACTTTCTTGAGCACCTGACAGATTACACTCACTTGGCCTTTGAACCCACTCTTGCCATCGTAATGCACCGTTTTTTGATCTCCTCGAGACCCATTCAAAGCACTTTGCTTGTATCTCTTGGAGCAACTTGTCTACGCGTTCTGACTTTCCATTGAAAACCTGCATATTTCTATTTTTCCATATGAAGTAGCTTGTCACCCATATTACAACGCTCCACAACATCTTACTCGACTTTGACATAGATGAGAAACCTGAATGTTGCAGCATGTCTTTTGCACTGAACTTATCAACCATTCCAAATCCCCACCATATATATATTCTCTCCCATAACTTCATTACCTCCTTACATAATACAAGTGCATGATCAACGGTCTCAATATGGTCATCACAACGTGGGCATAACATTGTGTCTAAGTCAATGCCACGTTTTTCTAACTCAACTCTTACTGGCAATCTTCCTTTTGTAGCTCTCCAAACAAACACGTTAATCTTCCTTGGCACGAGTTTATTCCATATAGTTTCTTGGTTACTTTGTCTCTCAATAATGCTTTGATCTTCAATTATGACAGTAAGTTCTTTAACTGTAAAGTCACCATCATCACTCAATTTCCATTTCCATGTATCCCTGCACGTTGGAGACATACTTACATTTGGTAAACAATTTAATAATTCCACCCGTTCACCCTCTCCCCTACCTCTCGGTTCTCTACGCCAATCCCATATCCATCTCCATTCCCCTTCAACCCAATGACCCCTTCCCGACACCAAAACATCCTTTTCTCTTTCTAGCTCATATAACCTAGGGAATTTGTCTTTCAACCTACCTTCTCCAAGCCAAATGTCCTCCCAAAAACATGTATTTACCCCATCCCCCACCTTTTTAAGTTCAAAATAAGCAAATTCTGTAGCTTTTATTTTCTTTCACAAATAGAAGCTATCTTATAGTTAGTATAAGAAATGTAAAAGAAATGGAGATCTTGATTGTGAATTGTTGCTGTTTTTTTTTGTAAGGATTACTATTTACTTTGTCATGGTAATATTCGTTGAGTTTATGCATGGTTGGTGGTAGGGGTGTCAAACGGGTTATCGGGTCAGGTATGGGGCTTATCGGGTCGGGTCTATCGGGTTTTGAATAAATAAAAACTAACCCGCTACTATAAGATATCGGGTTTCGGGTTGTCGGGTTGGGTCTATCGGGTTACTTGTTAATTTCATCCCACAATTTCTTCATTCATTAAAATACCATCCAAGATAAACTCAACTTAAAATATTAGACTAACATGCTACTGTATTTCATTTAGCTCAATATAAAATGAAAGAAACAAAGTAAATAAAAGTGGGGATTGAATTGTTTGGGCAGTAGGAATGTTATTTATGTCTCATGTAGTATCAAAAATAAACACATAAGATGAGCAAGCTACTGATGTAACTTGCAGTGCACTAGAACCGAATCTGAAGATGCATTTTATCATTCTTTTAATGTAGCAAGCTTACTGATTAAGAAGTTTGACAATTAAACGAATGACAAAGAGTATTTATTTTATAAATTATTAATTTTCTAATGGGTCATTATCGCTTATCGGGTTTATCGGGTCAACCCGATAACAAACTAATTGAGACCCTAACCTGACCCTATTAGGCTGTCGGGTTTATTTGATTGACCCGATAAATCCGATAAGCTAAGTTGGACCCGAATCAACCCGAACCTATAAGCCTTTATCGGGTTTAACATAAGCCTTTATTTTGAACCAAATAAGCAAATGCCTCTCAGACCAATTAATGGACGGAGAATTAGTTAGTTTTTAGTTGTTACTAGTAGTTAGACAACCTATATGGCCATATTTTTTTAAAAGGTCTAAAAAGATTTTTCAACCAAACAAGCTTCCTGTACCAGTAGAGCTTATTTCAGAAGCTCTGCTCACATAAGTTGTGCAAAACACACCAGCAATACCACCCATGTATGAGTTGCAAGTTAGCTAATGAAAACATTTAATCTTCCTATCTTTTGTATTTCAATTACTTTGTTTTTCATTCCGTTTCACTGTAAATTCTGGTTAATTGTATTAATTTCTTCAACTACTGATCATATGTACCACTGGTGTAAGAAATTTCTTTATAAAAACACATAAGTACATAGAAACGACTGATCTAATGATTTGCATTTATACATGCAGGATATCTCCGTTCTTCATTGCCTAGGAATAAAGTTTGTTCTTGTTCCAGGAACACATGTACAGATCGACAACCTATTAATGGAGAAAGGTTAGTACAAAGTAGCTTATTTGATTGTTTTTATTTCTATAATATTTCAGGTCATCATGGATTCAAACTTCTAGCATTTTCTGGAAAATGTTTAAGTTACATTGTAATAGTTGCTATAAATAATTCTAATGTTGAATGTATATCACAGGATGTGAGCCCAAGTGTGTTGGAAGATATAGAATTACTGACCCTGATTCTCTAAAGGCAGTAGTGGATTCGGCCAGGAGAATTACTTGATGATTCAAGCTAAGCTGTCTTCGGGTCCCTCTTTAAACATCTATTGACATGGATAAAAGAGTCGATCTCTCGAAAGTGTCTGTGTTGCTATTGGTAATTTCCTTGCAGCCAAGGTACAAAAATCTGAAATTTATGTATTTATTAGTTGCAATAAGTTGGATACAAATTGTTACTGTAACTGTGTGCTTTTGTTGAAAAGAGGAGTAGTTGAAGGCGTTGATTGTGGAGCAACAGGTGAAGTAAAGAACATAGATGTCCTCTTATATCCGTGAAAAGCTGGATGCTCACTCTATCATGATCCTAAGTAATCTCAGATATTCCAGCACTGAGGATGTTTGGGATTGCTTATTAAGTTAATTGCTAATATGACTGTTCGGGATTGCTTATTGAATTAACTGATTTAAGAAGCTTTTTGGGATTGTTTATGTATATACTAATAGGGACTGTTTTGAGATTGCTTATCGAAACTACTTATTTCAATAAACAATCCCAAACATCCCCTATAAGCAGCTTAAATAATCACAAACAGTTTTCCTTACAAGCATTCGTAATTGGCAATCCTGAACATCTTATATAAAGTGCAGTTTACACTGTGGTGCGATTAATCCCAGAGAATTATGTTCAATTATGTTAAATTCTAGTGTTTTTCTTCGTAGTTTGTTGAATTCTAATGTTTTAATTTGGATTTTGTCTAGGATTTTGTTTAGTTGAATTGAAGTATTATCTTGATTTACTTTGTTGATTTCAACAGTTGTGGTGTACTTTTATCAGTTTATATATATATTTGTTGCATTTAAATTTCTTTATTTTTGTGAGTCGAATTGTAGATTATAGAAATTCTAAAAATTTGGAAAGTTTTAAAAATGATTATTTTAATTAAAATAGATTTCCAAAAAAGACAGGTTTTGTGATAAAAAAACATATTTTTTTACTCTATATAAAGACAGGTTGGATGCTCTTATAAAGACAAGCTGTGGGGAAACCGGTGTCGATGTCCAATAAAAATGTGTTTGTTTACTCTATCATGGAGACCGATTTTTAGGAGAAAACCGGTTTTAATGCTTCGCATAGAGACAGGTTGCAAACCGGTTTCTATATGTTTCGATCATGGAGATACCCCCTTCAGAGAGTAGTTCCAAAACCACTCTTCATGGGCCATTTTGACCGGTTTCTGTGAGATTTTTTGTAGTATTATTACTAACATTTACCATGCAGCTACCGATGAATGTTCCTTAGAGAAAGACCGCTACCATCATCACTCAAAGATCCACATGCTCATACCAAGCAAAGCTAAGCTCTCTTCAAAGATCAAAGCAAACCAAAGTTCAGAACGATTGTACGCCAAAGTCAAAGAATCTACAAAGTAAAAAGACCAGGATCAAAGTCAAAGAAAAGAGAACTTCACAAAGATTCAAAGTCAAACAAAGTATGAGCATGTTGGAGAAAGGCGTAAAGACAACAGAGTAAAGATGTTGATCAAAGGCAAAGAACGACCAAACAACATTAATCAAAGATTACAAAGCATGACGGAATAAAGACTCAAGAACTATTCTACAACGACACACAAAGTTCAAGACAAAGAAGATAGAAGACCTAATCACGTGGAGCATCATTCGAATAACCACCCCTTAGGGGGAGATTGTTAGCATTAAAGAAAAGTATAAAAAAGTGATGGTCATTCTCATATTTGTAACTTTGTAATGTGTCGTAGAATACAATAGAATAGTCAAAGGACTTGTGGATTGGGCTAAGCTAATAGGTTATAAGTTATGTATCAAGCTAGTCCATACTTAATGTGTAATCAATATCCAATCTAACCTAATCCGTACAATTAAGGCCCATAGAAAGCACATGAGGCATTTAGTCTTATGTATAAAAGACACCACACACCTCATTTGTGGGGTGTGCTTGATGAGACGAAAAATGTTACGTTTTTTGGGGTCGGTTTGAGTCCTAATTCGTATAATATTGGATCGGATTTCACCCAAAGTCGTTTCTTTTCTCATTATAGGTACTTTTGAAGGGAAAATCACAAAAGAAGCATTTTCGGGCGTTTTCGGAGTGAAAAAGTGCGGAAACAACAAAATCTCAAAAGACCCTAAAGATCACAGAAGGTGACGCCGTCATACTCTACAAGGTGACGCCGTCAGGAACAAGTGAAGTCCAGAAGTGGAAAAAATACTCGTGACGGGTCACTGCTGCTAGCTAGCTAAATGAATTCTAAACTTAAAAACCTTTAATTAGAACTAACAGTTACATTCCTGGTTCAAGAAACACACATACATAAGAACTAACAAGCTCTGCAAAAACAGGGAATCACATGCGCCAACAAAGTCTGAAAACAAAAACAAAGTTTCTGGTTCAAGAAACACACATACATAAGAACTAACAAGCTCTGCAAAAACAGGAATCACATGCGCCAACAAAGTCTGAAAACAAAAACAAAGTTTATATTTAGTACAATCACACTATTCTAATTGATAAACTGTGGTTAGAGGTGTTTTTACTAGAATTCAAGATGAAACATAGCACAAGTTGATCAAGCAGCAATAAGGATAACATACAATGATAACTTAACCAAAAGTATAAAACATCAAAACGCAAATGATAAAGGAATATTTGAAATTAAATAACCTAAAAAACAATTCAAATTCCACGTTCAAAACCAAACAGAAAATCCAACTTGAGAGAAACAGAATCTCAAAAACCCTAAGAGAAACAAAACAAAAAACACTCCTAGCCTAAAAAACTCTGAACTCCAAATCTGAATTTACATTATATCAGAAGTGAGCAAATGTAAACCTCTATGTGTTTTGGAGCTGAACTTCAGCAGGTGGCGCTTTGCCCTTCTTTGGGGTACTTCTCCAGAACCATGCGTATAAAACAAGTTGTGCGCAACCTAAAACTGCCCCCAATCCATTGGCAATCTACAACAATGTAACAATCACATTTAATATTTTAGACACCAATAAATTACAACACTGATTGATGGATATGAATTTAAAGATGTTTTACCAGAATGTTAATATCAAATTTAAGGAGAGCATAAGTTGTCCAGCAGACACCATTCAAGAAAGCAGCCAATGAAAGCGTGAATGGCATGAATTCCACACTCTTAGTTCTAATCACATTCAGCTGTTTGTTTTCATTCAATAAACAAAACGAAAAGCATGAAATCAATCATTTATTCTGAAAATTCAAATTACAAGTTTGTGGATGGTGTTAAGAAGAAAAAAAGACACTTACCATGACGGTTAAAGGAGAAGCATACATGATAATACCAAATACCACACAAAAAGCCCCCACAAAACTAGATCTAGCCGTATGAGTATGGAATACTGTCAAATCAATAGTTGCAATTGTCCCAAAGACAACAGCCTCGGCAAGTAACCACCGCGCAATCCATTTCTGTAGTTACAAGAAGAAACTTACTTATAAATAATAAATACTGACCAGCAGAGGATATTAGAAACAAACATAAAGTCAAATATACATACCAAATTTTTCTTTGTACCGTATTTGATGAAAAAAATGATGTAGATGACCTCTAGAAATAGTCCGATGCCATTAATAGTGACAACAAGAGTACTTTTGGGATGATTAAACGGCAGGCCATAGAAGATCCATAAACAACAGTTTATGATACACGCTAAATAAGGGTCTGGTTTGAAGTCTTCAACTGATTTGTTCTTGAAAATTCTCCAAAACGTCGGCCTAAATTAATCAAATTCATATTAACATTCTTAAGAATAGACAATAACGAACTACAATTTAAAAATGAATGTATAGCACACAAAAAGGATAAGGGAGTTACGCTGGTGATATGAACAGAAAGAAAGAGATGACATTCCCTGCAGATAGACACAAATGTTTTTAACAAATTAATGTTTAGACGACTAAATATACGAAAGCAATAAAAGGAAGAAACTACAATGTGATTTAACACACAATCAAGGAATTAGCTAAAAAAAATTCATAAACTATGATGCTTTCATGTAATCTGTCTTAAAACATCTTAACTATTCCATAACTTGACAAACAGAACTGATTAATTATGTATAGACCTAACATATTAACCGTAAGACTAACAATCAAGGAATTAGCTAATAAGACATTAAAACTTTGAACTGTGTCATTGAATCCACCTTACAAGTACGGAGTAACATACTCCGTATAACAATATGTTACAGCTTAACAAATACAGTAAAACAAATTATTTTAGAAGTCGAACATTTAATGTAAGCCGTTCCAAAAATAAATAAATAAAATTAGAAGTCGAACATTTAATGTAACACTAACAATCAATGATTCAATTCTATAACTTTACAAACATCTTAAGCAAGTTGAACATATTATCATATTAATCAAGTAACTATTCACAAATTGAGCGAATTATTTTATCGTTCATAGCACAAGTTGATAGACACACACATGTACTACACAAACAATTATTTACATTAGCATATAATGAGTACAACACGCAAAAAAATTATAAACTAAACCTAAAATTTCATGAAAACTAAATCAAAACGCAACAGTCATTAAATCACGATTCTTTTGCACAACATGACTATTGCATGAACTTTATTTCATAACAAGATCACACACACACAAAAAGAAAAAAAAAATCATTGTAATTTGTATATCTAACACATGAATCAAAAACATGCATGTAGGTTAAAATATATACGTAAATAATTAAATTACCACATCATGATATAACCTAACACACTTATAATTACATAAATAAGAAAGCATACCAATGATGCCAACAATGGTACGAATCTGCATGTTATCCATCGTCATCTTTGAAAGAGGAATGAAGAAAGAAATCAAAAATGGATTTTATGAAAGATGTATACGTATGAAAGCATGGATTGTGCATCTATTTATATACATATGTTTGAGTCTATCTAAGCGGGTAACTACGCTAATAATAGTACGATTTTTTACTATTTGAATATTATCCAAACTCTATATTTTATATTTATCCGTTTAAATTCAAATAGAATTTGTTGATCTTTTATATAGAAATGAGTTTTCGATAAAATAAATAGATAATGAAATTTTAATTACTTGGAAAACATGGTAAAACTTCAGTTAACTTTTAATTTAATCTCTAAGCTTTGACAAACGACACTAAGATCACTGAATATTTTTCTTGCTAGTTTTAAATACTTGGTATGACAAAATTTGATAAAACATTAGACAAAATCATAATTATACAAATAATTAGTTTCATTTGATAGCGCGCAACTTATTTTTTGCCAGTGTCAGTCTCATAATTGAACTATATTTGTCTCGTTTTAGTATTTATATCTCAAGTTAATATGCTAATTTGGTAATGAACGACAACTTAGTATGTGTTTGCATAGTTAAATTACGTGAAACCATGTCAAAAGCAAGCTAACAGTAGTTTTTTGTCAAAACATTTATTATCTTGGTTATTTGCAAATGTTTATAGGACTTGATATCATAATATGTGATTCAAGAGAATTGTGAGGTGTGTGATGGTAGTAAGTTCAGAGTACAGGGGTTAAGTGTACTTTAATTTCTTGCAGCAAAAGTACCCTGAATAAAACTCGGCAACTCGACGACAGTTCGTTGATTTCCTGACGTGGAAATGACGAAATAGACTCCCTCACGAAAAAGACGTGATTCAAATTTAAAAACATGAATATTAAAAGTACTATCTTATTTTCAAACAAATAAATACATAATTTAACATTTTCAAAATATGGATATCCTCTGGATAGAAAATGTATGTAATCAAAACTTTTTATCACGATGTTCAAAAAAATAAAATAAAAATAAAATCTTTATCACGCTTCAACCAAAAAATTGAAAACAAACTAAATTAATTCTTAACAAACAGATAATTAAGATGAACAAACATTCAAATTCAATTATCTACTTGAGTTTCGAAAAAAATACTAGGCACGTAAACACTATTTTAAAACCTTATATTTCAGCCCTAACATCGTGTTAAATTTAATATAGCAAAATATTATTTGTTTATGATTTATTTGATTGTCTATAGGTGTTATTACTTATGGAGTATTATATAATTTGTGACAATTATCAGTCTAATATCAGTTGAAAGCCGGTCAAACAAAATGATACATTAAGTCATGTGATTTGATACTTTTATTTACTAACATAAACTAATATGCTTAGACTTTTGAAAACTATGCATTACAAACGTGCCAGTAGTTTTCGATATTGTTTGGTCCTAGAAGGGTATAATTTGATTATAGAAAGTTTCAAAACATATAGGAATCGGTGACATTCTAGATCATGGTTCTGAAAATGTCCAGCTTCTGTGTCTTATTTTTCAGCTTTGGGATAGTGCTTTGAGCTTTCAGATGATAATCAGCTTATTTTCTTGAAGTTTTAGTTCTTAGTTATATAGAGTTTGATTATATTAACATGTTCCCATGCATTATTGCTATTTTGGTATTTGGGTTCAAATGTATTGATCAAACGTTAAGAAGCCCATTAATTCAAAAAACAGATTTGGGCTTGTTATTAAAATAAGAAGTTTGGAACTTCAGATGACTAGAAATTGGGTTATCGAGTGGCTTCATTTACATTATTAAACTAGTTATAATACCCGTGCACGCACAGGGTTTTGAGATAAAATTTTTATCATGTATTTAATATCAAATATATTGTCTTATAATGTTTTGAACTTTACATCTATTAATTTAGTATAAGTCAAATTTATTTTGCAATAACAATGCCTATTAAAAATAGTCGGAACACCCCTGTATTCGGCTATTATTACAGTTCCAAGCACCCCTAAAATTTGCAATTAAAATAGTCTCAAACACCCTTAAATTCAGCTATCAAGGCAGTTTCAAGCACCCATCAATTAAGCTATTAAAAACAGTCCCAATCACCTTGAATAACTATTAAGACATCCATTAAAACAATCCTAATCAGCACTAAATCTAACTATTAAGACGGTCTCAAAACCCTTTAAAAACTTAATATAATTAGTAGAAAATAACAGTCCCAAACTCCAATAACTTAAGCAAGTCCTACTTTAGTAAACCGACTCATTCTTTTCGCAGCAGATTTTCAAGTGAATGAGACATATTAGTTACATCTCTTTCTAGATCACCATTATTCAATATTACAAAAAATTCAAAAGCAATTAACTCATCAAATACTTGTGAGATTTGTTTTTTTGTTGCAACTTAGGAATAAGGTTAATGTAACACATATTAGTGCCTAAGACAAAGGCATTTATATAACGTTAACTTGGAATTATGTGAGTTAGCCGTTTAAGTATACGAAAATTCAAGAGACAACTTGATTTTAAAATTCAATAAACACATATACCATATAAACAAATTATTATATCAAATATATGTTCTAAGTAACCTTTAAAGTAAATCCGTAGTTGATGCATCAGGTGTAGTTTCGGGGGTTTTTATAGTTCCTACTTTAGCATACTTGGTGATGAACTTGTATTCCTAGTCTGTTAATGTGTCAAGTTCGAATAAACAACGCATAAGGACTAACTGGTATATAAAACATCCTGAAAAAAACATCAATCAGCTAATACTCAAAATATTGGCACAAAACGTACACTTTTTTTCCCTTCATTTCTTTTGGACTTAACAACGCGCACAATACACTTTCCGCTAAAGTAATTAAAAAATAGAAGGTGCAGCCTAATAGAGCATATCACTTGTCAAAATGAGTAAATTAGCTTTATATAACATTTATAACTACAGACATGCTGAGGTTGATGTTGATGTTATTGTTTAACTTTAACTATTGATATCATGTTTTACAAAATGTGCGAATTTAGTAGCTCTAATGAACGTTAATGAAGTTAAAATATGCTCCGTAAAGTATTTAAAATGTTTTTATGGATATTCATATATAAATTTTAAATACCAATTTCATGAGTCGTTGTTATTAGTAGAATCGCGTATATTTATTTTCATATCACAGTAACTCGTGCTTACCATTTGATATATATATTTCCGGTACTAATAATTTAGCCGTATTTAATATTCAAACCCGTGTACGCATAAATTAAACCTTTAAATAGAATAACATGAGTCTTTATTTAAAAAAATATTCTAATGGATGAAAGTATAAAAACTAATACTAATACTCATGTAATTTTAAACAAAGTTAATATTATAAAGTATAAGGGGTATAAAGTGTAAGGGGTTATTTGTGTTTTTTCTAAAGTTATGAAAAACATGGAAACTTGTAATTTTACACTTAGCTCCATATAATTTATTTAAAATTCAACCACTAAAGTTTTATTAATTACTTCCTCTTTTTTTTAAGTTTTTGTTTTCATAAATTTGACACCTATATTTTTATGTATTTTTTTTATTAACCAAATTTCTCCACCAAATTTATTAAGTTTGACCAAAATCAATTTAATTTTGACTTTCTATTGACCAATCATATTGCTTGATTTCGCCTACGTGGCAAAATCAAGCTCTCCTATTGGTCTAATTTTTTTTTCAATGAGAAAGGTTTTACAAAAATACTCCGAAATGATGTAATTCTTTTATTATATAAAAGATTAGTTTGGTTTATGTCATTTCACTCGCATCCCATTTCTCTGGTTTTCTCCTGGCCACAATTTCTTTTTGGTATTGCTTGGATCTGTTATTATTACTATTATAAGTTT
This sequence comes from Artemisia annua, assembly GCA_014162995.1. Classification (NCBI taxonomy): domain Eukaryota; kingdom Viridiplantae; phylum Streptophyta; class Magnoliopsida; order Asterales; family Asteraceae; genus Artemisia; species Artemisia annua. The sequence continues at coordinate 131,156 of LBNU01037169.1, read as the reverse complement.
ATATTAAATCCCGTGCAAACGGCGTCGTTTTGCTTGGGCTTTTCCCGCCAAATTTCTTGGGCCAAATCTAATCCATCGCCATTGATCCATCTCAACATAACTGCCCCAATTATTTGATGATATATATGTTTCTTCCGTGTTCCAGAAACGTCCCAACAACAAACTCCACAGATTTTTAGATCTGTTCCTCAGCTCCAAAATCAGTTACTATTTCATGGTATTTCATGTAGCCAGGTGTTAGGCGTTACAGAAGGATGTGGCTACTCGATCAACTGTGACCGACGATTTAGCCAAGAGGTTTTAAACGCCGTTCTGCTGTGATTATTGGCTAAAGGAAAAGGCTGGGTTTTGTTGTTCATGTAAGCACGAAGGTATTTTGATCCTCAGGTAGGTTTTTATTTACTTAATTTATGTCTTTTAGATTAAGATTTATATATAAAAAAAATGGTTATGGTTGATGGTGTGAAAACCCGTTGGTGGATTTGATGCCTACCATGTGTTTGATGAATTTCTTGAGAAAATTGCGTTTGTGTTAAATGTTTTAGTATATTGGGTGTTGGAATTTGCCTGCATACAATCGTTGATTGCTGATAAATGTTTTAGTATATTGTGTTCTTATTTGTTACCATTATGCGTATGTACTAATACCGTTATTCTTTTATGCTGCTTTAATTTGTTACATTCTATTTTGTGTGTGTAGCATGTGAAGGGGTTTAGATTGGAAGGGGAGGGAAAATATAATCCTAAGGTTGGAACGCTAAAATTGGTAAAAGTGACTTTAGATGGTTAAGATTTTCTATAGATGCTTCAGTTTGTAAAGATTAGGAACAATGAAATGTAAAATTTAGGCTATAAAGTGATCGAATTTATCTCAAAATGTAGATGTCAAGGCCACTGTCTTGCTATGTTTTCCGAGTCAAGAAGGAGGATCATAAACTGCTTCACGAAGGGATGTGGTCATTGTGAATGAAGAGTAAGGTGATTTCATTTTTTATGTGTGTCACAAGTATTTTGAGCCTAATGTTTCTACCTTCTATTTGTAGGAAAAGACTCTTGCTACTGATTTTGTGGAATTAGTTTGACGAGATACAAGGGAACATCCTTGCCCAGTTGGATCATCACATAACATGTCACCATGAATCTGAAGTCGACGCAATGTGGGTGTAAATTTTGGGTTCTAGATTATTACATATACTATTAATACATCCGCGTTAGTTTATTATAGCTAATGATAATTTGTTAATTTTTGACAATTCTAGAATGACCATACTTATATGGGATGGAGGTCCAGGTCTTTCTGCGACAATATGCTTATCTGATGCCGAAAGACATTAGCACTTATTCTTTGTGGTTGTGCTAAAGTAAGTATGAAAATTTTGATGCATTTTTTTATATGACAATCTAAGCCTATTTAGGTGTTGCTTGATTTTAAACGAATCAAAATTTAAACGTTGCTTAAAGTTTAACTAATATCTCTATTGTTTTTCATATGTACAATGGGAAATATTCTACATGCTCGAACAAGGATACATACTAATATCAAACAACCTGGGTTGAATGGCTATCCCCTAATCAAGCAACCTGGTATACTTAGTTTAATGGACAATCGAATCATGAATACTATGCATGTTAGCCAACAACCTGACTTTCAATGTTATTACTACAACTACAGACGAAGGAGCGCGTCCTTTTTATAATTTTTTGTTTACAAGGTCAGGATGCATGGAAAGCTAATGTGACCGATACCAGTTCCATTGTTTAATCTGGTAACAATAGTTGGTCGCGGCCTTCACGTAAGCAGTTAGTAAGTCAAGCATCCTTGATATGTTTTGCATGTATGAAAACTGTTTCATTTTACCATTATATTTTACATGATGCAAGTTACTTCATATATGCGTATCTTAAGAATATGTCAGCTACCTTCCTAATCAAGAGAATGGTTTTGTTTTAAAATTAAAAGTTGTAGTAAATAAGATATATTAGATTATTTATTATGTCAAAACTAGGTACTCATTAGACTCAAAGTTCTCAAAATTGACATAGTACCTATGACCCCAGTTTACATACAACTCACTCCCTCATGATCGGTACATTAACACACATCTTGCTAATTTTTTTTCTTTTTTCTTTTTGCAGACTAAGAAATCAAAGGCTACAAAGGATCGAAAGCTACAAACACTGCCTCACAATTTTCCTAATGTCTTAATCTTCATTTTGACTGCTAAAGTTGGTGGCCTGGGAAAAATCATGGGTGCTAATAGAGTGATCATCTTTCACCCTCATTGGAACCCTACGCTTGATATACAGATGCGCCTTTCTTTCCTTATGTTTTATATTACTCTACAAAATGAATGGGTTGGTCAACTTAGTTAACGGATCAAAACAGGTTCTGCTAATCAAATTGGCGGGTTAAGATTTCTGATGCTTACATATTTGCCGATCAGACACAACTTGAAAGTAGCAGAAAATAGCTCTCACGACATCTGTAATGGGCAAATTGTGAAATTTAAGATGAATATTTCCAAAGAAAATAAAACCTGATCTCTTTTTTTCAGGGTATGTTTATGTAGGTTTACTTAATTTCAAGCCTTTTTATCCAATCTGCTCAAGTTAATTTATAAAAGTTATATTTCACAATATTGAAAAAGAATGGATTCTGATGACCACGTACGACAATTTTATGGTCATTTTCATAATCACCAGCTTACGACAGTAATCAGAGTAGTCGTACGAGCTACTAAAGAAGCCAAATAAATGATCAGTTTCGGTTTGAAAGCTGATACGCAGAGGGCGGGGGTTTAAGGGAGGGTGGAAAACCTATGAGCCGGATAACCAATTCAAGAGAATGAGCCTGCGACGAGTAAATATTTTGGTGATATAGAAAAACTTGGTGAGCATTTATTTTGTGTTTCTTAGCTACACCATATGCTCATCAACATCATCCGCATTTATTTTCTGTTTTTATGGCCTATGATTTTGTAATGACAAAATGTGTAATATCACAAAGTTTATGATCAAAGTCATTTACCAGGTATGCATTTTAATACTGAAATACACTTGAAGTGGCTTTGAATATCTAAAAACTTGAAATGCTAATACACGTCAATACAGTGCACTGCTTATATTTTGTGCAGCTGCAAATAAACCTGATCAATCTTTTTCACTATTTTGCATATTGCTGTCTCTGTGGCTTAAGCGGGGATAACTTATTTGTTCTTGGAATACGTACCACTTAGGCGCAGCGGAGTCACGGGTGCAATTTGCAGGGGAATGGTGTGACTCTGCATTCTTTGGCCCAAGGTAAGTCGGGCTGTTACTGTACTCATATTTAGAAGGAAAAAAAAGGTATCCAGAAATATAAGAAAAAATGTTACCATCGTAACCTATTTTAAGAGCTTCAGATGCATCGATATAGTACAAGATCATCAACATAACGATGTGAATCGATAATTCAATATATTAGATTCATCGATTCTGTTAACATGTGTCAATGCATCGCTTAAGTACGTGCCCAGATGTAGTGAAATTGCAGAATACACATTCACGACAAAACACAGTCTTATAGAATTTTAAATTGCAAGCTAACAGTCCACTACAAATTCACACCTTATTTTACTTATTTATTTTTGTAGGTTTAGGAATGGTTATACTGCTAGGATGTGGAGCGTAAAGGCTTGAGCTGATGTTGATTTGGAAGCTGAAGGAGAGGAACAGGATAACGCCAAAGACGGTTACCTTTTTTTGTCTATCTATTCTTATTGTTTTTTATAGTACTTATATATTGTCGAATTCGCCGACACAAATAAGTGACTTATAGCTTTTTTCATTTTTTTGATGTTGGGTTTGAAAAATGGTGGCAGCAAAGAAGGGGTGCATTGAAATATGGAAGGTAGTTGAGAAGCTGCTTACAGATAACCAAGTGTGTAAGGTGCAAACATGAGGTGACGTATACGTCAAAGGACAACCGTAATAACGACTTTGAAGATGACTGCCGAGACTCAATCCACCAACGAAACGATGAAACAGAACATGGTTTGCCGCCTTTACACACAGGTAACGACCAAACTTTTTAACGTTTATCCTGAGCTTAGCCAAACAGTGGTGTAGTTAACGAGTGTGAAAGCTAAAGTGCTTTATTACATGGATTACATGTGAAACCTATATCCGTTCGAATGTAGGATAGTTCACTCTTCACAGTTTCCTTGCAAATGACCTTAATGATGACTAATTTTTCATACATGTTCGATTATCTATTTTATATAATTTGCGCATCTTTGTTCTGCAACCTAATATTTGTTCTTCTTTTCAGTGTCTCAATCATTGCAACAGATATGACATGGCCCTGTTCTACATTCTATTCAGAGGGGTATCTCTTCCTCTTATTCGTTATAAATTCAAGATTATTGCAAGCAATGATTTAGACAGCCTGTGTTTCCGCACCCCTTTCAAATTTTCTATTTCTTATTCTTATAATTGCAGCAATGATTCAGACAAATGTCCGGAGGTTGTTTTCACTGTCACATCTATTGTAAATGTTTACGTACATTTCAGTCACTTTATTAATCTCTCTATGTTCCTATAACTGTAGATGGACATGATTGGAGTCAATAACAATGACACACAACGATGTGGTCACTCCCGCTGGTAATTCGGAGCTCAAGAAGGAGTACCGGTTTACACACACACTAAGCATGTTCACGATACCATCTCAAGCACTGAAACACTTGCACAACAAAGGATCGTGGAAAAACGAGTGGCTTCGACCGAAGGTGAAATCCCTTTTAGATTTTTACTCAGTTTCAAATGTTAGTACATGTTACCACATGTTAGCACAGACTTCTCAGAATGTGTTTCTCTTATTCCTTACAATTGCAGCCACGGTTGATACACCCTCAAGCCCAGATATACTTGAAAATGCAGTCCCGAATCGGCCTCAGTATGGTGCTAGAAAAAGGAGGCACGCGCAGATGTCCGGCGGTACTGTCACATCCGTTGTAAAAGTTTAGGTAGATTTAAGTTACTGCTTATTAATCTCTTTATGTTCCCATCATTGTAGGTGGACATAATTTAGGAGGGTTGCACTCAACAATAGATCCAGAAACATCCATCACCGTTACGCAGCCGTTAGTGACTTGCCTTTATCTATTTATATAATACCTCTATATGTGATTCTAATGTTCAAAAGTTTTTGCCAAAGCAACTCTGCTCCCTGTCCAACTATGCATTTTCTTAATCAATTTCCTGTATTTCCGATGTTATTGAATCAATTGTTGTAAAAGCCTTTACGTCACAATTGTTGAATTCCTGTTTTGCATAGTTGCTACAAAATATGTAGGTCAAATCAATTTTAGTAAATTTTTACTGTCATTCCAGGCATATCAGAGCCGTGTGCCACATGTTCAAGAGGAACAGCTGTGGAAAGGCGAACTGAATCGCAGATTGCAGCTTTTCAGAGAAGGATGTCATCAACCTCAAGGATAGCTACTGCAGGTGCAAGTTCAATGTATGCAATATGATAGCATATTCAATTTATACGAACAACATTCGCCTTATTTTTTTCAGTTCGTACGCGCTCTTCATCAAGAAGCGTCCAGAATGCACAGGCCCTAACGAGTCCTACAACGCGACCTACCCAAGGTTTCCTACTTTGTTAATTTTCTTGATAAATTACAACTGCCCATGAGTATTTCAGTACAAAATTTATGCTGTATACATAAGCATATCAGAGGTCAGCCATCAGTCACAAGGTTCGAATTTTTTTTTGTTGGTATCCTTATTTTCATTTGCTTAACAACATTTGGTCCTTTGGTTCCAGTTCATTTAGTTTCTTCACCAACAAACAGGCGGTCTCCACGCATCTGAAACAATAGTCCAAGGCGGGTTTCAGAAGGTTCTTTCCTCTTATTCGTTATAAATGAAAAATGTTCATCTTCTATTCTATCAAGCAGGATGTTTAACATGTCAAAACGGGACGTGCTAAACACATCACTTTTTTAGTTAGGATCCAAACAGGTCGAATTGAGATAACCACCAAATACTTTTTGTAAGTATTATTACTTCTTTTGAAATTTATATATAAAAAAAATTTTGGAGATTGTATGCATCAAAAAATACCTTTTCCACTCCCCGTTTTAGCTGCAAAAATTATTTGCCCCCTTTGAACAGTTTGAGGTACATAAAAAAAATGAACCATATCAACCCATTTTTAAGCGAATGGGTCTTTGGTTGATGTTATGCCACAACATTTCTAAAGTGACGATAATAAATAGAATTTCGGCACTGTTATAAAGGCTACAAAGTAAGCAATGCTCTCAATATGATTTTTTTTCTTTCATACTGTCTTCGCCCCACTATAACTCAACTTTTGACTTTACAGGTCAATTCTAGATCTTTTAGTACTTGAAATTTATATGCGTTCCTTATCCTTTGTTGCTTATCTGTCTAGAATACATATTGCACAAAACTACATTCACCATTGCCCCGCATTTGAAACACATTTACTACTCAATACCTGGTCACATACACTATAATTACAACTTATACACTGACACCTGTTGTTAATTTGTTATTATAGGTATAGATGAACAATCAGAAGGGAGTTGCACCAGGTCGTGCAGTAATGATCAGAAGGCATGTACATGAAAATGATGGCCATTTGTTACCCACTCTCGGACCTGTGTCGCAATTGACCGGATCATGAAATTTTGATTTGTTGCTCGAAATTAGTATCTAAATATTCTACTTTTTATTGTGTAAAATCGCCTCGGCCGAAAAACAGGCCCGCCTAATATGCTCTTAGTTAAGTTTATAATATTCTGGTCAGTTTTATACATCGAAAACTAAATCGCAAAATAAGCAGGCCCGCCGGCAACGCGGCGGATTATTGCCAATCTCGTATATATAATTTATGGTGTAATACGACGTCGCTCTACTAACCAGGCTTCCTTTTTTTTTCGTGGCCCATGAATGTAAGCCTGATCTGTCTTTTTCGTGGCCCAGGATTCCCAGGAATGTAAGTACCATGATCCAGGAACCTTAAAGCTACGTACATCCTTAATTATTTATAAAAACGCTATATGATCCATATCAAGAAAACACTAGAACCATCTCACCGCCTCAATTATTTGATGATAGATCTCAAACAGGTGCGTTCATATCTTCTCGAATCAAACCCAGTTTCCCCTCCGGTTATGATGATGATCGAAGGATGGAAGACAAAAATTTGATCGGCTGTTCATTTATAAAAAGAAGCCCTAAAATTGAAATCGATTAATTCTCAAATTGCAGAAACAAAGAAGATGACATCAATCTATGAAGATGAAGATATGTTAATGTCAGTATTCATTCTTTCATTTTTATTTGTTTATTTTATTTATTTAGGTTTAATGTATTGATTTATTATTTTAACTCTAGGAATATGGATGAAAACAACTTGGAATTGCAAAAAACATGATCTTAGGAAATTTGATTAAGGTTTCTTGATATGTTATTGATGAGGATTTGATTGGGATGTGATGAAAATAGAATTGTGATTAACATGTTTTTGTTTGAACTTTAGGATAATGAGATATTTTGATCATGTGCAGTGAAAGCTATGAATGAAATAAAAGCATCTCTTGGATAGAGGGTACTTTATGCATGGTTGGAGATGGTCCGTGTGGAGATGGTGATTTACCACCTTCGTTTGGTGTCAAGGTGGTTACAGAGTCGTTATCGAACTGTAAGTATTGCATCACTTTGGTTCATAGATATCAGATTATTCGATAATAAAAATTTACAATCTTACCATGTTTCATGTTTTTGCACTTATGTGTTGTATAATCATCTGACGTTTTATAAAATTTCTTACATTGTAGGGAAATATATGCAGTGTCAATCGTTGGGCATTTTGCTACTGCTGTAACTAATCTGCTGCCTTGGATATGTGTTTTTATATCATCTGTTCTATGTTGGAAGGGATCTATAAAGTTTTACCTATTTTATAAAATAATTAGATTAAGGTTAAAAGAAGAAGATTACACGAAGGTTTGTTTTACTATTTTGATGTTGGATTCATAGTAAAACAACATCGGGTGATCTTCTGTTTTCGATGACAGATCTTCCTCTTTTCGATTATTTTCTAGCATCTGGAATCATAGAAAATGAACTTGCTGCACAAAACACTAGAACAACTTTTTCCAATCCTTTTTGATTCAAAATATAACAGTAGCTATTTGTTATGCAGAGGTCTTCGCTTTGTATTTAATAGTCGTGCCACAAGCAAAAATAGCACAATAACCATATTTTATGTTATTGCAGGGACAGTGTAGCCCGAACATTTAATTACTACATGAAATGCATTGGCACCAAAGGTTAGTTGTACATATCCTGATGTACCAAACAAATATATATATAGTATACCTCCATGATAGTGCTTCTAACAATCACATTGGTAAAAAAACCATTTTGCTAATATAAGATAGTACTTAATCTCAGTTGTTATTATATATGTTGTTCAATTTTTGGAACCGTTGTAACCTATTTACTATTTCTATCCAATTCAAAGTATCATTTTCATTTATTCACAGTTTACTACTATTCGTGGCAGTTGCACATTATGTATGGTGTCGGCATTAAACCAATGGTAGTTACACAATTTTTTTCTTCAATTTGTTATTGCCCAGGTTGTATTGACGCACACAGGTGTCGACAAGGAACCAACTTTAAAAGCATAATCTAGAGCTCATCAGCATACGAAGTTGGTCAACGTTAATGTTCAAGGTAAACAAAAATTTTCGTGATAAGCTACCGACTTAATATTAAAATTCAATTTTTCTTTGATACACTTGTGTTGAATATTTAATTTCATGTTGAAAAACCATTGGTTACATGTATCTATTGTTCTTGCGATAACAGATATCCACGTAAAACGCGTGTTGGCGGCAATCGTTTGAGATAATATGATGTGGTTGATTTAACAAGGTTGCAATGACCCGGTCAGAATTTCAGATAACAGAAATCCATTGATCTTCTAATGACATGTATTTCCCAAAAAGAGCAGGTAAATAACCTCGAAATAAGGGATTTTTGTTCATAACATTTTTCTGTTTACATTGTATTTGTAATTCGAGGTGTTTCACAGTGTGTTGGCAGAATATATTGTACCATATAATTTGATTTTTTCCCTGCAAAATCTTATGCAGGGGTTTCTTTGTCTTGCAATTTGAGCTGGAGCAAAAGACAATTTGATAATGCATTAACAGACGATAAAGAACCATTTCTTACGTTTAATAGGTCTGTTATAAAATGGTACGCCAACAATAGCAACATTCCCTTTCTAATGCTTTAATCATCCGTTCTGTTGGCAAGCAATATGGTGGATGATGTCGGGTTACAAATGAACATGTGGTAAGGGGTGCCGTGAAGTAACAAGGTGCGACCGCTTTTGTTCATATTTTGTTATGGACTCATTAACTTTTATTAACCACGTATAAAATGCAATCAAATATTGATATCATTCACTTGGCGTAATTTTATTAAGGAATTTTTTGCCATGTAGTCCGTGGTAGTTATTCCAACGGTGATTATATCTTCCCCTTCATTTTTTCGACTTGAATATTTGTAATTTTGCAAGGAAAGGTCTTAGACTGTTCATATTATTATTTAATAAGGAGAAGAACATTCCCAAAATTATATTTTTCATACAATATAATATTTTGTTTTTGCAGCATAGGTGTTCAACATTTGGTAACAATAGGTTCAGCCATTCAGCCCATTTTCATACACAACAACAATAGGTGCAGCGGGTGCCAATTTGAAGCATGTAGTGTTTGAGGGATATCAAATTGGTGGTATTCCTGCCACAGTTCCGGACAGTTGATGACCAAATGGAATTACTGGTGAAGACTTGATGAATCGGTAACTTATATTTTGAAGTAGGGCTGGCTCCTATGTATATATGTGAACTACGAAATTGTATGAATATGACATATATTAACGACAAAGTAATTGAGAAGAACAATTTGAATGCATTTCCAAACATCCCCATTTAAAAAACATATGTATTCTTACACCATTAATCTATCTAAAAATCTTAGCTAAATTCTCCGTCAAATACAGCGCCCCGCCGCAACGCGGCGGTCGACGCCCTACTCGTTCTTTATAATTATTCATAACATCTGTAAATGACCTGAAGAATACGGATGGAGCCTTTGTGTATGTCCTTTCGTTCAACTTTAACCGGACAAGTGAATGGACGCAAACACTTAAACGGGCGAATTTTCTTTTTTCATGTTCTTTTATTAAAAAAATGAGGTTGTTCATGTTCGCCCATTTAGATATTAAACAAACATAAACGAATGAACTGAGCTGACATATAAAAATAAATAAATAAATAAATAAAAATAAGCTATCTATAAGTGTTGTATTCGACTAAGTAAAATTATAAAAAGATTTGATACACGGTCACAAGTTAATAAGAACATGAATTGTTGCTTAGGCAAGCTAAGTTCTTAGAGAGTAATCTCTTATTACAAAAGAATCGCTAAAACTTTAAGAATCAAATCAAGCTCATTTGGATGACATGGACTTGCTAAGTCTACAATAGACACAAAGTTCACTTTTTCTGTTTTGTTCATTGGCCGTGACTTGGTTTTTGGTTTTGAGTGGTTATCGGTACTTTTTCATAATATTAGGGTTACAAAAACGATCAAGTTCATTATATTCTTACTGTTGTTATTTATCATGTGACGGTCCTGGGTTTTCTCGATTTAAAACCCTAATTCTTTTTAGGGTTTTGCTGTGTTGCTGGAGTTATACGCTATTGTACTTCTTATTTACAGTTTTTATGAGTGTGGGGTGATTATGAAATATGTGTTTTTGGATTGGGGAGGAGGAGGTAAGAAGAAAAAGAATAACGATAATTTAAGTGGTGATGCTCGAACCATGAAAGCTGGAACTTCTGATTTGAATGAAAATTTTCCAAATCTGAGTGACTTGGCTTCTAAGGTTCATCACATGGAGAATCGTAGGAAGGTAGTGTTTTACTCTCGTCCTGTTGACGTTGATGTGGGGGATGAACAAGGTAACATAACGGTTGAACGAGAAGCACATTGGAGAATAGGTTGATGGGCGCAGATGGTAAACCTCTTAAACCTAAAAGAGGCAATCGTGTGGAGGATGGCGAGACTATTGTGGATAGTGTTGTAAATAACGAAGTGAGTAATGAGCGGTTTTGTAGAGTTTCTGTGCTGGAAAAACCTACTGATGATATTGTGAGGAATCTGGTAAAGGGCGTGGATATTGATCAAGCTAAGTCAAGTAATGAAGGTATTAAGTCTACCTCATATGCTTCTATGTTTAAAGAAAACACTCCCATTTGCATAATGGGGAGTGTGTTGGTGGTGCAAATGTGTCTATCCCTTTGGAAGCAATTAATGAAGTTCGTGATCTATTTGGTAATACCTTGTATGGGTACTTTATTGGGAAACGACTTACTTTTCCTATCGTTGAGAATTACGTTAAAAACACTTGGGCGAAGTTTGGTCTTCAACGAGTTATGTTGAAAAATGGCTTCTTTTTCTTTCAATTTGCTACTAAGGAGGGTATGGAACATGTTCTTGAAAATGGCCCATGGCTGATTCGTTTTGTTCCAATTATCTTAAATATTTGGAGTCCCAATTCTAAAGTTAAAAAGGACAATAACAACGTCTCCAGTTTGGGTAAAAGTCCACAATGTCCCTATTGTTGCATTTTCAGAAGTTGGTATTAGTTTAATCACTACTCAAATTGGTCGACCCATAATGATCGATGCTTACATAAGTTCTATGTGTCTTAATTCTTGGGGGCGTATTACGTATGCCCGGGCTCTTATTAAGGTCTCGGCTACTAAGGCACTTGTGGAATATGTTATCGTGGTTATCCCATTTCCAAATTGGTCGGAACATTCTATGGAAACTATTGGCGTTGAATATGAGTGGGAACCTCCTCGGTGTGATTCTTGTAAGATATTTGATCATATTGATGATCAGTGCCTTAAGAAGGTTAGGGTCGTGGAGTAGAATTTTGTCAAGGATGACGGTTTTGTAGAGGTCACAAGTAAAACTGGGAAAGGTAAGCAACCGTTTAAAGCTAAACATATTGATTGGAGTCGGTGGAATAAACCTAAGCCTAACTTCTATTAGCTTCTAGTCAGTAAACCCATTAAGGGAGATGATATGGCTTCCACAAGGCAACCAAGTAGCTCCAAGAAGCCTGCTTCAGTTGAAGTTTTGGCATCAAACAAATAGGTGATACGGATACATCTAGCAAGTCTTATGCAATTAATAAAAATACATTTAAGGATGATATTAATCTTGTCTGTTTAAATAACTCATTTGATGCTCTTATGAGCGAAGATGATGTATTTGAAGCGAACAATGGGAAAGGGAAGAATAAGGATGTTATTGGAAGCTCAACATTTGAAAGTGACAGTGATGATAATGAAGTTTTGGCAGTTCACAATTTAACTTCTAGTTACATGGTATTTGATGGACCTAAAAGTGGTATTGGAACTGATAAAAGAGCTTATATGAGCAATGAAAGGAGGATACCTATGATCAAAACTCTTATGATGATGATGACTTTGATGATTGTAGTTTGACTAGTACTCAAATGGTGTATGCTAATGCATATGACATTCATCTTCGTGGTCAAATTAGATAGGTTTTCCTTTTTGTTTTGCATTAGTATTGCATGTCATTCTTATGCCAGGTTGTAGGTTTTAACCTCTGTAGGTGTTTTGGGTGTGCCCGTTTAAGCTGAGATGTGGGATTCACCTTCATCCGTTGTACTTAATTGCTTTCGAGTAATATATTTTACAAGGGAAACCCTTTACCCAAAAAACACGTCAGTAAAGAGTAATATTTTATTTACATGCAATGCGCTAATAAGACAAAGAGGGAGTCCATGCCTTAAATGAATCAATTAAGTTTTTTAAATAAGCACAAAGAATCATTAGCCAATTAATTTACTTTTGCTAATGTAGTTAATTAACTCATTATCATTATGTTCTACGGGTAGGTTATAAAAGTGGATATTATTATCCAAAAAATTATGAAAAAAATGTTTATTCATTTTTTTTCATCAAAAGTTCGTTTTTTATCCAACTACTCTTGACTTTTTGCATCAAAATATAACAAGCTGAAAATTTGTNGCGGTTCACAATTTAACTTCTAGTTACATGGTATTTGATGGACCTAAAAGTGGTATTGGAACTGGTAAAAGAGCTTATATGAGCAATGAAAGGAGGATACCTATGATCAAAACTCTTATGATGATGATGACTTTGATGATTGTAGTTTGACTAGTACTCAAATGGTGTATGCTAATGCATATGACATTCATCTTCGTGGTCAAATTAGATAGGTTTTCCTTTTTGTTTTGCATTAGTATTGCATGTCATTCTTATGCTAGGTTGTAGGTTTTAACCTCTGTAGGTGTTTTGGGTGTGCCCGTTTAAGCTGAGATGTGGGATTCACCTTCATCCGTTGTACTTAATTGCTTTCGAGTAATATATTTTACAAGGGAAACCCTTTACCCAAAAAACACGTCAGTAAAGAGTAATATTTTATTTACATGCAATGCGCTAATAAGACAAAGAGGGAGTCCATGCCTTAAATGAATCAATTAAGTTTTTTAAATAAGCACAAAGAATCATTAGCCAATTAATTTACTTTTGCTAATGTAGTTAATTAACTCATTATCATTATGTTCTATGGGTAGGTTATAAAAGTGGATATTATCCAAAAAATTATGAAAAAAATGTTTATTCATTTTTTTTCATCAAAAGTTCGTTTTTTATCCAACTACTCTTGACTTTTTGCATCAAAATATAACAAGCTGAAAATTTGTGTATCAAAAATTCATTTTTTGTGCATTAAAAAATGTATAAAAATTCAAAATTAGAAAAAAAAATAAATAAAATAAAATAAAAAAAAATCTTTCACAACTTTTTTATGCACCAACATACCCGATTTTATGAAATTTTCTTATAACTATTCTACAAACAAATCCTTTACATCCTTCCCATAGATAATTGTCTTACTTATTTGATCTTTTCCGATGTTCTATTATCTTTTTATGTTAGAAATTATTTATAACAAAAAATCACAATTATATTCATTATCAATAAGTTATAACTTTCACATCTTTATTACAATAAAGTAAAATATTTATTTTGAAGCCTAATTGCAAAACGGTATCTTTAACTAAAACAAATTGGACTTATGGAAGAATTTGATTTAAAAATAAAGCTTCCTGATTGGTCAATAAAAGTCAGAATTGAAAGAAATTTTGGTCTAAATTGAATAAGATTAATTTTTGTATAAATATATAACAAAAATATGCATGGCGTGGGAGCTCCTTCTTTTATATTTTTGGAATGAAGTGTAAAATAACGTTATATTCTTATCGCTCAATAAAACTTTATAATGAAGTCCAACATTTTAAGAATGGATTAATCGTAAGTTCAATTTTATTGACTTAAATGTAAAACTTTCAATGTATGTAAGTTTTAATAAATTTATAAATTTAACAAATACTCCCGTGTAATTTAAACTTTTTTTAAAAATATTTTACTTTCGTTATTATTATTATTATTATTATTATTATTATTATTATTATTATTATTATTATTATTATTATTATTATTATTATTATTATTATTATTATTATTACTAAAATTTTTTATAGATGTACAAGATATTATTGAAATATGAAAATAAATATATGAGATTTTAATTTTAGATTGAAACAATGTTTATAATATTATATTTAAATTTAATTAACTTTTGTACTAATCTCAGTGTATGCACAGATTATCTATGTATTCTAATATATGACACTTTTGTACCACCCATCTAAGCTGAATAAAATTCAATGCGCTGATGTGTCTTTCCTAATATATAACTTTTGTACAACTCTCCAATGCATACTTCTTCTACACAAAAAATAAACTCATCTTTCACCTATTTTTGTAAACTATTGAAAGTCATTAACACCAAACCGATAACTGTTCTTCAACCATTCAAAATAGGAGCGTCAAAATCACCATTTAATGAGAACGCGTTCAAACCATAAACCAAATTTCCAATCATCTCCAAAAATAAACTTCTGATTACGTTTTGGAATCCTGTCCTTGACTTTCTCCAACAACACAATCGATATCATACCACGCGTTTGTTGGCATCCTTTTGAATTTGGTAATGATGTTGCTTCTTTTATAACTTTGAATTGATTGATTGGAATTATGTTTTTGTTATTTTTTACTTTTGATATATGCTTATATGATGAAAACCCTAAAGAAAATATTGGGGGAAAATTTTTAATTTACAATAATAACAGGTTTTCAATGAATTTGTTAGTTTGTATAACTTTTATTGTTTGTATGATCAAAAGCTGTAGCTTGAACAAAACTAATAATTACAGGTTTTCAATAAGGTTTATCAGTTCTTTTGTATTTGTATAGGTTTTTCTGGTGCAGAACTCTAAACAAGAATCCGGGAAGAAAATGAAGAGCACACATTGTTGTCGATGAAGGTAACTTCCTTACAATATGTATGAGAGATTGGTTGTTTTGTTTATGGGTGTTTAATGCATAAAGGCTATCTGTTAATTTGTGTGTGTTTTGTATGCACACACACTATTTGATGAAATGTATGTATGAACCAAATATGAATTGGATTCGTCCCCTTTAGTTTGTTGTTTTAGAGATCCATTGTCGTGTAATTACAATTTAATATATCGATTATTTGTTCGCATCATTCTTTTTTTTTCCCACTTCCTGATGAAAGGACATGAATGTAATATCATTTAGTTCTCTTTCGATAATGATAGTTTTGGTTGATTTGTAGTTTGACAGGAGGACATCATGTGAATTCACTTCATCTGTGCCACATGACCAACAATAGACGGATGCGATTGTAAGTCCCATTATATCATGTTTCTTTATATTTACTATAGGCAGCACCGTGATCTTTTGATTGGTTAATGTATTGGATTTCAAAACATGATATGTTCGTATTGGTTTGTTAGTGTTTGGATATGTTCGTATTAAGGGTATGAGATTGATACCCACTTAAAAGGGTTGGAATTAGAATTCCATACCTATATTCATTCCCATTCCTGCTGAAACCATACCTGCAGAAGATAATAAAGTTAATACAGTTTCGTTATTTGACATGAAAGTTATTACGAGGATCAGATGATAGATAATCCTCAAGTTCACAGACTTTTTTTCTTTTATATCAACTAATGGCATATTGGCATTTACGTGTTCAAACAGACACCATCCGCCTATATAATAGTTCTTGAGTCTTGACTAAGACATGATACATGTTGAAAACATCACAGTTAAAAAGGAACAAAAGCATACAGGGACAAAAGAGCTGCTAAAATCTTATTTTCGTGGAAACTAAAAAACCTTGCTGATTGTAAGCATATGTTATGCACGTGTCTATCTGGTTTAGGGTTAGTCGGGTTGGGTCTATTGAGGGTTGATGCTGATGCAACTTCAATAGGAGTTGGGTAGCATACGTAGCTCATATGGTCCACATTTTGATGTGCAAAATCTGATAATAAACATGTTGTGTACCATTTACCTTTACAGCTCGAACTGATGTTAAAGAAAAACATAGATTAAAATGACACTTAAAATTTTAGTTTATGGCACTTGTGAGTACTGAACCATGATCTCCTTAACCAAGTTGGTCTTAACATTTAGGCTCAATTTGTGTTGATTTAATAAGTAACAGATATGTGTGCATATTCATTGTTTGGAATTATTGTGATTTAATTGTTATCATTTACTTATATTATCCAGGACATCCGCATATGGTATTGAAAGAAGAGTAGGCTACGGAAAATCGGAAAGTAGTTTCGCTTGGTGGAAAGGTAAGCTCAGTATTTAGCATGAAAATATGATAACAAAATTAATCATCTCAGTAATAAAATCATGTATTTTTAAAAATGATTTAGGTGGTTTAAATAGACGACAGATGACAGAGTGTATTCATCATCTGCTATCATTTCCTTTGCATATACATAAAGTCATACACTTTAAACCTTACGTTCTTCTCAGAAGCGGAAAGCTACTAAAAATATGTCACCAATCAGCATCTTTGTTTAAGAAAGTACTCTTGTTTTATGTCAAATTAAGTGGTAAGATGGGTAGGTTGGGTAACGGGCTAAAGGGATTCATAAAATTTGTGTTTGAGTTCGGGTTGATGAAGACTCATGCCCTTACTTTAAGCTTAAAGAAGAAGATACCTATGGATCATACATGGTATATAGATTTTGCAGTAGTAGAATCACATAGAATTGGTCATCAGTTCAGATTTGCAGAGAATGTAGCTTGATCTGATCTGGGAGATAGCTATGTATCAAAGCGTCAATTAGAGGTGACTTTTCTGGATTGAGCAATATGATTATGCTATGATTTTATTATGTGTAGCAAACATTAAATGTGGTTACAACACATGAGATTGCTCATAGTTATAAGTTTTTTTTCTTAAATATGGTCTTTGGTTTATCCATTAATTCACCCTCTGTATGGAAACGTATTTAGGCTCAGACTTTGCAAGTTTCGTACCACCAAAGAGTCGTCAGCTAGAGTTGCTAACAATGGATGATTTCAAGAATCCACAGGTTTAGGTTAGCAATTATATTCATGAATATGTATTGGTCTTTTATGTGAATTATAGACATGTGTGAAAAAAATGATGATTAAGCGAGTGCTGCATCAGGGAAGTTGATTATGAAAGATGACCTGATTGAGACCAAAATGCTAAGGAAATGGACATCGTATGGAACAAGAAGAGTGTGTTGCATCATTTTCATCGAGAAGAATGCAATTGACTTTACCCGATAATCACTTGCAACATCTTCCCATAATTAACTGAATGTACCAATCATTAAGTTTGTGGAGAAAAGAAGTGCCATTTCATTTGATGCAAGGTTAGATAATCTAAACAATTTACTTTGTTACATGTAATTCTGCTAAAAATTAGAGTAGTATCAGCATTTCCTTACATATGATCCAAATCAACCCGTTGATATTTAGACGCGACGAAATAGCTACCCCTACGGCCCACGTATGTTGTTTCATGCTTAATGAGTGACTCTCTTTTTCTGTAGAATATTAGGGTTTTGTATTTTTTATACAGTTTGTAATTTGTGTATGTTATATCAGGTCTATTTTCTACAAACTGAACCATTATGTAATTTGTGTATGTTATATCATGTCTCTTTTCTACATACTGAACCATTATGTCTCTTTATACAAACTACATTGTATTAGTTTTTACTTTTTTTTAACAAATTGTATAATTTATAAGTAACTGTATAGGATTATGTGATACATATTGATCAAAACCAACATAAGACACAAACCAAATCATTGTTTGTCTCTTTTATACAAACTGAACCACCTACGTTCTTTGGCCTATATGTCCCATTACATTTAAATTTATATACTAATACATATTTGATAGAGCAAATATATACTCATGTCCTATTATACCATTCTATATTTGTTAAAACATTATCACTTTTACCCGTTAAAACATTTGCACTTTGACAAGTTGAAACATTCCTTCATGCTATAATGATATCAAGAAGGTGATTTTGTAGTTGGACAGAGTGTTAGAACAGTCATGGCGTGAGTCTAAGTTTACTTAAATGAGGGCTAAGTTTTTATAGTGAGTTTATAGATAGGGGCTGGTGAAGCCGAGGACCATGCTTGATATCATTATTGCAGACAACCGAGTAAACATGGAGACATGGTACTGTACAACATGGAGACATGGTACTGTACATGTTTATAAATACTGAGCAAAGTAGCTTATGAAACACATTTTAGATGCTAAATATGTAGTTTGTGTTTATCGAACAACCTGTTAGGATAAAAGATACATATTTATGGCTTTTGGGCGTTTTGCTAGGATTCTACGTTTTGGGATATAATTTCTTAGCTATATTGTCAATGGGACGCCGTACACTAAATTTATTCACATGGTTTTATATAGAGATAAACTGATGGATAACGGAAAACCAAAACTTAGTATGTTATCTGTCATTTTTTTTGCCATAACAAACAAGCCTTGCGGTATTAAGTTATTCAATGTAAAAATGAGTCTTTTAATTTTGGTGTGCCTAAAAGTTCGACAGCGGTGCAGGTTGTGCATTATCTACTACGAGGGTGGATAAAGAACCTGGAATCACAAAGTTTTGTTGCATTACCATTGCTCAATGATGAAAGTGGTCGGTATGATGTTGCAAAGGATTTGGAATTTGTGTGAGGCAAAGAAAAAAGATCGGTCAGGATAGTATTTCACGGATCAGAGTAGGCAATCTGGAGCAGTTTGAGTTATTTTTTCAGCAACCAATTAGAAAATCTCACCATAAAGTTCAGGTGATGGAGATGATCTAGCACATATGCATAATGTTAAATACTTAAAAGTTTATAGTGTAGTAGTATTCATATTTTTTTGGATGTACATAGATGAAGCTAATGCAATACTTTAACCTTTTGGGGTCCCATCTTATGTTACTAATTTCTTTGTTGTAATAATCATGTATAGATATGATTTTTGTAGATCCATTAAGATTCTAATCCCGAATGAATACCAAAAATAGTTTGATTCATATCCTTAATTTCATTCCTTTCTTCCATTCCCAAAAATATATGTAAGATTATTTCTTATGACAGACTTTATTTGTCCACTATATTATAATTTATAAACCACACTTAATGAAACTAAAAACAACATGTAACAATTGGAACAGGTTAGCTTCAGCACAACCCTTTTAAATATCATTGGTATCTTTTTTGTTGTCGTAATTATTCAGCAAATGGGCTATCATTCGTAGGTTTCTATGCTTTTTCTCCGGTATAATATAAGTAAAAGTTCGCAGTGAATAAAAAAGGCACCCTTACCTTCCCTATATAAGGTCTGACGAGCTTTATCACTTCTATGACAACTCCAAGATTTTATACTCGGTCTGACGAGCTTTATCACCTTCTAGATTCGAGCACGCGTGCATGGCCATTTATTACAACATCAAAATCTTGTGCCACAATCCATGACTTTTATTACATTAATAATTACAAGCATTGTACTTTTTCATATCATTGATTTATTACTTACTATTCCTTTCAAATATATGTTTGTTTGATCTCGGGTATTTTTGCTTATTTTTTTTACCCGCTTAAATTTTTAGCTGCATAATCTCTTCTAAACCCCGTCAATTTGACGGGTCTATAAGCTAGTAACATATACAAACACAAATATCATTGTATTTAACTTATGTCAAAATCCATATTGCTGCACGGGATTCCGCAACTAGTTCCTTTGTTGATATTAAAAAAAAAATTAGGTGGTAACCAGATTATCTATGGATGACAAATTATGATCCACTAAACATATATCTATGTTTGTATCCATATCACTATTAATCCATTTACTTCAACCATTTCCCATTGATAACGAACTTGATCGGGTGGATGTCTAAGAATGTCATCCACATATCAAGTTGTTATAAGATCTTTTGCTAATCAGGGACGGAGCCAGAAACAAATATGACCGGGTGCACAAATTTTTTTGAACCGTAATATAATTGTTGATACAAAAGTTGGCGTTCCTTGTTTGGGTTCCTGTTCTCGTACCAATTAGATCTTAATGCTCTTGAGACCTGCGCACTAAGAAAGCAACAGACACCGTTAGGCTTATCGAGGGATTGTTTCCCCCGATTATCCTCCGGCGTGAGAGTAAGTAATCGATTTAGGGTTGTGAAGAGTTTTAGGGTTGTAAGTCGTACCTTAGACGAGAGCTATGATGCCCTATATATACACACGTAACCGATAAGGTTTCGTGTTCCTCACTCTTCGGTGTATCCACCGATATCGGATATTCGATGTATATCTCCTTATTTAGGAGATATCCTATATCTAATCCATAAATAGTTTTGGGTTTGGGCCTCGTGAGCCCAAAATGTTATCATAATGGCCCACTCGTGATGGGCTTAATGTTAGTGAGTCATGATATTTGGATTCGTGACCCGAATATAGACTATACGTCATCATGTCCCCCAGTCTAGTGTGCGCAGGGTAAAACCTGCGGATGCTAGACTAATAACCATGTCGAACTTATTTCCAACGCGTACGCAGGAAAAATGCAAAATAAAACCGCCAAAAATACACGTAGGATGTATCTAGTCCAAAAAAAGTTCACTTTAAGTATCTCGGGAAATGGGGAGGCTATCCATGTGTCCTGTACTGTTTCATTTCCCAGCCACATGATTTGAGTCAGTGGGTTACACGTGTCGCACATCTATTGTGAGTGGAATACTATATAACCACCTCCTCCTTTTACTATGATTATCACAGTAAAAAGCGTTTATCTTCATTTGCAAAAGCTTCAAAACTTCTCTTCAAACACTCTTTTACTCATTAGGTAATCAGCGCGTGCGCATACTATTTAGAAAATATGGTACTTCAGTTACATGATTTCACCGCCGATATATCCGAGGGGGAACTGACGCAGTTCACCTCGGATTATTTTATCCCATTGGCCCTGCACCCAGAGGTGCCAGGTCCCAATGACACCATCGCGGACTTCCCTTTTGGGAAGGTTGGGGTTTATACGCGCTTTTTTGAATGGGCGAATCAGCGCGTACCCCTGTCCGTATTCTTGAGTGATATTCTCAATTACTACGAACTCCACATCTCCCAGTTGCACTGTATTGGCGCTGCGAAGATTTCTAACTTCGAGGTTAATTGCCGCTTGTTGGCGATTAACCCCACCGTCCATTTATTCCGCGCGTTTTATCATACGACGTGGTTGAATGGATGGGTCACCTTCTCCAAGCGCGTAGGTAAACTACAGTGTTATACGGAGAAGGTGGATTCATTGCGCCACTGGAGGGAGAAGTTCTTTTGGATCGATGTCGCTGTCTTTCCTTCTGACTTCGCATTTTATACCCGGGCTACCTTACCGAGGGATGAGCGCCCACTCGATGGATGGTACAACGCTGACCATGCGAACATCATCGATGAGAACCGCATCCCCATCAATTCGTACTCGGAAGAGTTCCTGGTGCACATGGGCATTAGCCGGAACTTCTTCCTGCCTGATTGGGAGGTGCCAACGTTCTTGGACGTGAATGGTCGGGGTGGGTGCCAACGTTCCCCTGTGCGCCTCCGTCATTGCGATAGCTTTTATTACGATTACCGCTATGGTCATTGGATTGTCTCCTTGACTGTTCTTGCGGTCTGTAATTCGAGTATCCCTTCTTGCTATCTGCGACGGCAGCTTCTCCTTGGATGAAAGACCTTGTGCGCTTCATTAATTCATCAAAGGTTTGGGGAACTTTATCATTTAATTTTTTGATAAGCTCTTGGTTATTTATCCCATTCATGAATCCTGAAATTTTTAGTATTTCAGGACACGCCTTGATGTGTATGCATTCATCTTTGAAGCGCTCCATGAAAGCGCTCGTTGATTCCCCTTGGCGCTGTTTAATTCTGGCAAATTCTGGCCAACTCTTCATACCCCTTTATGCTTCTTCGTAGAAGTTTGCTAAACCAAGTTCGTGCATTCCCCACTAATGTGGAATTAAACATATGGCACCACACAGGTTGTGGCCAATTTTCGATACTAGCAGCGGATTCGAAAATTTTTAGGTGATCATCAGGGTCACCCGTTCCATCATATGTTTTAACATTGGAAGGCATGCGCCTTTTCTTGTCGTCCGAATAGTCGCTGATGCGCTTTGAGAACGCATCGACCTTTTGGCGACGCCAAGGAAGGGATATGTCCTCGTCCTCTTCCTCGCGACGTCTTCCTCTGGACTTTCAGTGTCCCGTTTCTTTATCCTCGTTATCCGAGGAGCTGCTCCAGGAAGAACCGTTTCTTTTGCGGCGCTTGCGCCGTTTTTCTTCAGAGTCTGAGCTAGAGGGGCTTTCACTTGGGGAAACTCGTCTCCCCGGTCTGTCGTGAACTCTTCTGCTTCCAGATCTAGAAGAGTTCTCGCTTGGTGAGCGCCGTGGTCCAAGTCTATCGCAGACTCTGCGACTACCTAGCCTAGAGTGGACGTTAGTGCGCCGCTCATTACCCTCGTACTCCTCCGAGTACTGCGAATTGGATGTTGTACCGAGCCTAGCGTGGACATTGGTACGCTTCTCGTTATTCTCGCGCTCTAGGTAACGCGATGGGGATGTTCCATCGAAGTCAAGCCGAGCGTGTAAGTTCTGGCTTAGCCTTCTTCTTGCCTCCTCTTTGAGGAGGTTGGTCAGCGTTTCGTAATTTTTGGATACAAAATTTTTTAACGTCGACTCCTGAGTATCTTCTTCCAGCGCAATGATATTTTCCTCCAAATCAGTCCCCCTATCTCGGTTAGGCGCGCCTGGTGGCACAGTGTTGTCCACTGTGGGTGCCGTTTGATGGGGAGTGTTGAAGAGATTACGCTGGAGGTCATCAGTATTTGGGACCACCGTGGTGGTCTGAGTCGTCTCTGCGGGTAACTCTACTGTTGGAAGAATTGGGGGTAGTCCCGGTTCCTGGTGACCAAGCGCACTGGTTGTTCCAGTGGTTTGCCTAGAGGTTAGGTCTTGATAGTTCTTCCTCTGGGGATCATCACGTGTCTTATCCAACAGCAGAGTCCGCTGATTTAAGTTTTTATGCTTCGTCATCCTAGTTCTTAGTGTAGGGTCCCACGGATGGCGCCACTTGTTGATACAAAAGTTGAGCGTTCCTTGTTTGGGTTCCTGTTCTCGTACCAATTAGATCTTAATGCTCTTGAGACCTGCGCACTAAGAAAGCAACAGACACCGTTAGGCTTATCGAGGGATTGTTTCCCCCGATTATCCTCCGGCGTGAGAGTAAGTAATCGATTTAGGGTTGTGAAGAGTTTTAGGGTTGTAAGTCGTACCTTAGACGAGAGCTATGATGCCCTATATATACACACGTAACCGATAAGGTTTCGTGTTTCTCACTCTTCGGTGTATCCACCGATATCGGATATTCGATATATATCTCCTTATTTAGGAGATATCCTATATCTAATCCATAAATAGTTTTGGGTTTGGGCCTCGTGAGCCCAAACTGTTATTATAATGGCCCACTCGTGATGGGCTTAATGCTAGTGAGTCATGATATTCGGATTCGTGACCCGAATATAAACTATACGTCATCAATAATATAGTTGAAAAGTGGATTAATACGAAGATTTCATTATTTTTTTATTTGTAAATATACCAACTAAATAATACTAGAAAGACATTTTGATGCACTGGGTGCATTTAAGATACATTTAAGAAAAATCGACAATTTTTTTAAAAATTAACATTATATCGAAAAAATTCATGGGGTGCACGTTCACCCGCGGGTACCTCTCTGGCTCCGTCCCTGTTGCTAATACACTTTTTGGTTCTAATTCAAGGTTGCCTTTCTAAAAAAATACACTTTGATTAATTCTGATCAAAATATTTGTTTCGTGTTGTTATAAATTTCTACAGAAACAACACAAACAAATATTTGTCATGCTACCATATATACTAGCTAGTGAAAGGTTGAATATGGTGCACCATGGTCCAAAGGCGTCACAATCCAAGTTCCACTTCTAAAGGCATGCACCACTAGCTTATACTTTATAACTTTATAATGAATCATCTTTTTCAATCCACACACTAACAAAAGGGGGTAGGGTATAGTATGGCAAAAACATATCTTTAAAAAGGCATTCTTCTTCTTTCCATCTCAGGTGCTTCCCCCTTTATCCCCTACTCTCCATTTACTTTACCTTAGCAAAGAAGGAATTCATTAAACAAAAGTATGTCCAACTGTACATGTACTATACAGTTCTATTTAAAAGTCGTTGAAAAAAAGATGTCTTTATTTTTGTTTAATTGCTTAACTATGCTTTACTGATCAATATGTAGTAATATCAGATATCAAAGTTGTCGATCTTTTGCTTATAAAGACTATGAGAGATTCTTTATCGGGAAAATTAGAACCTGATGGTCATATCCTCATTGAGATATTAACGCTAATGGATGTGTTAAAATGTAACTTGGAATTGACGATTCAAATGGTTTTATTACTTGACCGGGAAGTAGGGACGTGGTTCTCAACATGATAAGCAGGTTTTGGTCTTGTTTAGGGACGACCTTATAGGTATACGAGTTCGATACAAGCTCATATAATTTTGCATGTGTTAATATTGTATTTAGGCTTTCTGTTTGTAACACTTTATCATGTGTATGGGGACGTAGTGCTTAACCTGGCATAATTTATAAATGCTTTGTTAAACCCGTGTGCGTGTTAAACAAATAACGATGAATAACATGAGTCGTTATTGAATGTGGATAGCTAAAAAACAAATATTTTTCGGGATTTCCTTACATAATCTTATAAAAAGAAATAACATGAGTTGTTCATATATGTATGATCTTGTTTTCATTTACATGTCACACTAACTTGTGTTTTCCTCTTTATATTTATAATTACTCGACGAATACCAGCGCAAACCGACGGTTTTTATAGCGGCAAATATTTTACTTGCTAACTTGTGTTTTAGTGTGACCCTTGATGCAACTATTACGAGTTCAATTTGTAGTTAGGGAGAGAAAATATATATGGATTATAAATGAAAATGATAAAACTTTAAGTATTAAACAATATTTAAATTATTAACTTAGTGGTGGATGTTATTATCATTTTTAATAAACGGTATTTAAAACTTGCCATTAGTGTAATTGAATGAGTAATTTAGGCAAAACACTTTACTTATTTTAAGTTTTATGAATGAACATACATTCTTTATAAGTAGTAGAGATATGCAAACACATACTTTGATATATACTTATAATAATATTTATAAGTAATAATAGCATATATGTTGTATTATTTTATAATAAATAAATTATAGAGGGTATAAAGTCTAAGGGGCATTTATTAGATTTTTAAAGTAATTAAAAGACATAGAAACTAATAAGTATATTTAAGTCTATATAATTTATTTAAAATTTAGCAATTAAAATTTTATTTAGTTACCCTTTCTTTCTTTCTTTCTTTTATTTTATTTTTTTTAAAAGGCAAAATACCTGTTAATGTACTATACTTGCCACAAATGTTACTTTCGTGTAGTGAACAAATTTTTTTCCTTATATGTGTACTGAACTTTCATTTTTTGGTCTTTTTAATGTACTTTGTGACATTTTTGCCCCTGGATTTTTAATAATTTGAGGGGCAAAAACATCACAAAGTACATCAAAAAGACCAAAAAATAAATGTTTAGTACCCATATAAGGAAAAAAAAATTGTTCAGTACACGGAAGTAACATTTGTGGCAAGTATGATTCATTTTTAAAGAATTTGCCCTTTTTTAAATGAATTAAACTAAATTGAATATAATTTAACCTTTTATTGCTTGATGAGAATACTTAATTTTATTGCCCCACTCTTATTGGTCTAATTGAGTTTTAGCCAAAAGATCCGTGTAGAACAAATTTTTACCATAGAACCAATCAAGCAATCTTAGCCACTCATTTTTTTTATCAAAATAAAAAAAAATAAACTTTCACGCCTTTTTTTTAAAATTAAATATCTCGCAAACTGTAAATCGTTACGCGAAAAAAAAATATCATCGCGACGAGAATTAAATTATCTTTCTATAGACATGCATTGTTATATACTTTCGACGAACTTTTTTTTTCGACAAATTTTTTTTTTCAAAATTTCCGCCCAGAAAAATCATATATGATTTATAGAATCATATGTGATTCGTTAAAATCAAATCATATGTGATTTTTACGAATCATATATGATTTTGTACGAATCATATATGATTTTTACAAAATCATATATGATTCGTAAGAATCATAGGTGATTTGTAAAAATCAAATCATATGTGATTTTTACGAATCATATATGATTTTTCTGGGCGAAAATTAAAAAAAAAAAATAGTTCGTCGAAAAAAAAAGTTCGTAGAAAGTATATAATAATGCATATCTATAGAAAGATGATTTAATTCTCGTCGCGATGGTATTTTTTTTGTAGCTTGAAGATTTACCGTTTGCAATATATGTTGTTTTAAAAAAAAGTGAAAAATAAAAATTGGTAAATATGATTGGTTCATTAGTTCTATGGCAAATATGAGTTTTATATTGATCTTATCTCTTGAGTTTTCTTGAGTTGCGATCCCTTAAAAAGTGAAAAAGATTAAAAAGTCTAGAAAGTCTATCATTTAGTGCCATGTGTCCTCCACCCACTCCCTCCTTTTTTTCTTTAATATTTTCGGTTAGAGGGCATTTTGGTCATTTGACCCGTTTTTTTAATTCCACCTTAAATTTCAAACGCACATTACTCTCAAACGACAAACTTTTAATTCCACCTTAAATCTTTTTAATTTTTTCAAAACTTTTTTTTTTGACATATTCATCGAGTCATGATTTTCTTGATGTTTTTGCTATTTTCAACCCTATTTTTTACCTTAAAAATTGCCGAATCATAAAATACTTAAAACACGAAAGTTGTAGATTTTGATTCACTCTTTACACATGTTTTTGAATCACTTAAATCCGATGTCATATGAGTAAGATATCACACGTTAAATATGGTGTTTTACTCATATTTATTGTACACAAGGTGTTTGATGAAATGTTTAGCTTAGATTTTTAGTGTTAAAATTGAGCTAAATGCACTAACTGATGAACCTATAACCTAACTGATGAACAATAAATAATTTAACTGATGAACAAAACATAATCTAATTGATGAACCTATAACCTAACTGATGAACGTATAACGTAACTGATGAACGATACATAATTTAATTGATGAACAAAACATAATCTAACTGATGAACCTATAACCTAACTGATGAACCTATAACCTAACTGATGAACAATACATAATTTAACTGATGAACAAAACATAATATAACTGATGAACCTGTAACCTAACTAATGAACCTATAACTGATGAACCTATAACCTATAACCTAACTGATGAACAATGCATAATTTAACTGATGAACAAAACATAATCTAACTGATGAACCTAATAACCTAACTGATGAACCTAATAACCTAATTGATGAACCTAATAACCTAACTGATGAACCTAATAACGTAACTGATGAACTAAATGTATATTTAAAAATAATAATGATTAAAAAACATCACTTTTTGAATGTTACATTAATAAAAATTATTAATAATGCATTGTGGGACAAAAATTAGAGCATTTAACGCAATTTTAATACTAAAAATATAAGCTAGACATTTCATCAAACACCTTGTGTGCAACAAATATGACTAAAACGTCATCTTTAACGTGCGATATCTCACTCATATCATATCGGATTTAAGTGATTCAAATTTCTGGGTAAAGAGTGAATCAAAATCTATAACTTTCGTGTTTTAAGTATTTTATGATTCGGCAATTTTCAAGGTAAAAAATAGGGTCGAAAATAGCAAAAACATCAAGAAAATCATGACCCAATGAATATATCAAAAAAAAAAAGTTTCGAAAAAATTAAAAAGATTTATACCAAATTAAAGAGAATCAAATTTTAAAAATTTTGGTGAAATCGGTTTTTTCTAAAAGTTTGTCGTTTATGAGATATATGCGTTTGAAAATTGAGGTGGAAAAGAAAAAACGGGTCAAAAGACCATAGTACCCCTGAGCGGATTTTATGTATAATTTAGAGTGGGGGACACGTGTCATGCCTTTCTACACTTTTTAATTTACTCACTTTCTAAAGGATCGGATGTCTATTATATAATACACGATGGATTTAAACTCTTTTTATCAATACAAGTAAAAGAGATAATACATATACTATACATCCACATAACAAGAACCATTCTTTGAGCCAAATACAATGAGCTACTTTACTAAAATCTTGTGTCCAAATCGATCACCTGTTCACCCTTATTCTATAAGCAGATAAGCTACAATTGGCCTTCAAGAATCTAACTCGGTGGCCGGTATATGTGCTCACCATTTTAGGCTATATTCTTACAAAATGTTGATAACTAAACCACTTAGGCCCCGTTTGGTTCGTTGTAATCTGACGTAATTGGATGTAATTGTAATTTGATTACATTACGTAGGGTGTTTGGTTTGCATATTGGATGTAATTGTAATTCAAATTACATTATGTAGGATGTTTGGTTTGCAACGTAATTGTAATTCAAACATTCCAATTACTTCAAGTGAGGGAATTAAGATTACATAGCAAGTAAGATGGAAAGTTTTGAATTACGTTGTAATTCAATATTTTATAATTCAAAGCATCAGTATTATTATTATTATTATTATTATTATTATTATTATTATTATTATTATTATTATTATTATTATTATTATTATTTAATAAATTATATTATTGATAATATTATTTATTATATTATTATTATTATTTTAATAATAATAATAATAATAATAATAATAATAATAATTATTATTATTATTATTATATTATTTATTATTTAATAAATTTTATTATTATTAATAATATTTTATTTATAATATTATTATTTTATTATTATTTTTATTAATATTATTATTATATTATTTATTAAAAAAATATTATTATTATTATAATTAAATAATATTATTATTTATCGATAAAATTATTATGTTATTATTATATTATTATTAAAATATTATAGTTATTATTATTTATTATTAAATAATATTATTATATGATTATTATTATTTCATTATTATTAATTTTTATTATATTATTTAGTTTTTAATAAATAATATTATTGATAATATTATTTTATATTATTATTATTATGATTTAATAAAAAATATTTTTAATAATAATAATAATAATAATAATAATAATAATAATATTATTATTATTATTATTATTATTATTATTATTATTATTATTATTATTATTATTATTATTATTTATGTTTTTCTGAATTACATTACGTTGCGAGTCAACCAAACACAATGACATATTTCATCAATTACAATTACAACACATTATAATTCCAACACATTCCAATTCTTTGAATTACAATTCATTCAAATTACAATTCCTTTCAAAGATTACAATTCATTCAAAAAATACTGCGAACCAAACGCACCCTTAAGGCTATATTACCTGGAGAGCGAAGGGTTAGCCTGATGCAGGGCATGTTCGAGCATCCGCCATCATGGCCACTTGTCCCTCACCTATACGCTAAAAAATATTAAAATAATTTTATCGGGTATTTTAGATGTTTAACACTTTAACCATTTCATTTAGGCGAGAAAATTATTTTTATCACACTCCAAGTTAATTTATCATAATAGATCTTTTAAGCCTAATTGGATAAATGGATCAATGATCCCATAAGCTGTTGCATGAGTTATTTGTAATTCCTCTTATCTAGTTTTTTGCTAGTTTTAATAAAAAGGTGTTAAAAAAAAAAAAAAAAAAAAAAAAAAAAAAAATCGTTTAGATTAGTGATCAATCAAGAAAACAACTTTATGACTTCCAATAAAGATGGGAAATAGTCGGATGTTATCCTAAAACAAAAATAGCATATATTCTGTAACACACATGTTTAGTACAGTTAGATGCCGATCTTGCATCTAAATCAAGATCATGAAATGTTTAATATATATTTGATGAGCAAATGCATGATAGAAAATGGTGGCATCTCTCATGGCAACTATTCGGGTGATTTACAGAAACATATATGGTTAACATCAGTGACATGGCCATGTTGCATTTAAAGATTTAAATGCAAATATAAGCAAGTGTTAGTTCTTTATTTGCTTTCAAAACGTACTAGACATAAACACACACGCTGCAAAATGAAGTGATCCAAGTAGTGGATAATAAGATAATGTTGATACTTTATCCGTTGATAATATTTATAGCACTTGACTTGATATGTAACGTAAGTGATCATGTTGTTTGTTATTTATGAAATGTCAAATGATCAATGGTGTAAGCACCTCATGGTCTGATGAAAAAATATTACTTTTAAACCAATAATATAGTGTCGAACATCAGTATAACTAATATATTATTGTGAACGTTGAAGAGAGTATATTAATTCTGAAAAAGATAACGAGAAGCGATAGGGAAAACACGAAACAACAACGCCAAATTGAATCCAACACGTGATTAAAAACCAAAAGTCTCAACTGAATTAGATAAAATTTCATTGTGTTCAGCGGCTAACCACAGGGCCGCCTCAACATTTCGAGCGGCCTAAAGCAAATTACAACATGCGCAATAGAATCCTTACGACACCATAAGTGATTACATAATTCTCTTATTTTCAAATTTTGAATAGTTAGATGTGTAGTTTCGTATTAGTATTATTATTGACCATTTCAAAACTGGCAATATACATATAAAAGTTTGTCATCGACTCATCGTTGAACATGTTTCCTTTTCCCAAAACACCATAGGACACATATTACTACTCAGAACTAGTACTGTAGTACATTAGCGTAAACTATGTCTTCGAGTTCTTCTTTGTTTGTCGCCCAATGGGGTGTCGTTGGTGTTGCAACTTGTGATCAGCGTTTATAAGGTTCTAGGTTTCATATTCTTCATCTTCAAGCTTGTTACGGGATTCGTTCAACTGGAACAACATCAAGAAGACTGAATCAAAATATCAAATATTTTTGATATTCGGGTAGACAAAGTCTTAAGTAGACGGTATCAATATATATATAGATATATAGTACGTTGATTGAAGAAAAGGAGGGTTTAAAAGAATCATCCTTATGTAAAAGAAAAAAACGACTCTTTAAATAGATGATTTCCATCTCACTTTCTTACTATTGTGGTTTATCTTAGACTAAAAGTAGTTCACTCATCTTTTATGTTAGCGTTATATCACCTTTCTTTCTCCTCATACTTTCCTTCACACTCTCTCATCTTTCAACTTTAGTGGTCATACTATCTCACCTTTCAATCCTTTTTTTCATTAAACTTTTTATTCATAAACTAAAAATGTAAACGTACGAAACTAAAAACTTTTATTCATAAATTTAAAACATTAAAGACTTGGAATATTAAAAATATTACATTTAAAACTTAAATTAAACATTATGAGACAGGTGTTCGACCAAATCGGCATGAAGGTTTTGATGCGCTTGTGACGATTCGATGTGCCTTATAACTTGAAACACTTGTTCTTGGGGTTGTAAGAGGTCGTTCGGTCGATGCACTTCCTACGGATATCAATCGGAAAATACCGCTTTCGCTTTGTCTTTTCGAATCATATTATGTAATATGACGCAAGCATACTCATATTCCTTATTCTTTCTTTTTCGTCGGTGTAGCTCATTTCTTCTTCAGAACACCAAACGCTCGTTCCACATCTTTCCTTGCTGCTTCATGCATTTGCTTATACCTTATTCACTTGTGGTAATCATTGGCTGGTTTTGGAATCGACTTACGCAGTGTGACCCATTCTGGATATATCCCGTCAACAAGATAATATCCCCATCCGTAAGTTACGTTGTTAGCCCAAACGGAATCTATGGTGCTTTTACGGATTTGAGATCGTTAAATAAAGGGGATTTTTGTATAACGTTGATGTCATTGTTCGCTCCAGTAACACCAAAGAAAGCATGTCATATCCATAAGTCTTGTGACGCAACAGCTTCCAGCAAAATGAATGATCCGGACCATGATCACGTCTACAATATTGCACTTTATATGCGTCCGGAAAACCAAACCACGGTCAATCTGTACAATCAAGGGTTCCTAACATTCCCGGAAATCCGTGTGTTTCTTTGGTAAAGCTTTTCAACATCAGTGATAGTGGGTTTTCGCAAATACTTTGCTCCAAAAATTTGCGTAACAAAAATTCAAAATGATCAAGAGATAGATGAGCAGTTTTCTCACGCATTTACAGATATTCGTTTAGAGCATCAGAAACGGTGTCGTATGCCAATTGATGAATGGCGGCTGCGCACTTCATCGATGAGGAATTGCCTTTTGTTCCAGTACAGTCAATACTATCACGAAAGCATGAAGAATGAATAGTTACTTCTTCAACTATCCTTGTGAAAAGTCAGCGACTCATTCAGAACCTCTTCCAGAATGAATATGCATCGTACATCGGGTTCACACTAAAATAGGCAACGACTAAACGATCATGAGCACCATAACGATCTCGCGGTACGATGTATCTCATCGTGAGATTTGCTCGTCATCTATTCTTAACAAACGACAAGGCTCTTCTAAAAAAAATTCAAGTCCCGACTAACAACTTCTTCTTCCGATGAGTCGGTGAACATGAACGTTTCAGAATTTATTTGCATAATGAGGAATGATAGATATTTCGTTTGAGTTGTGTATATATTGAGTAAGATTATGAGGAGATATGTTTAAAATTGTTGAAATTTCAAGGTATTTATACGTAAAAAATTAAGGAGTGGAATTTTTTTTAATACAATGCAACGGTCACGAAAAGGAGAAGGGCGCATATTTCATGTGAACTCAGAAGTGAAGAACGTCGCCTCTATCCTCCTTTTTCTTCCTCATGCGTGAGGATGTATGTGAGTAGTGAGGGTGGCGCGTGAGACCCGCTTTTGGTGTGAGGGCTCACACCCATCACGAGCAGTCTTAAAAGGCATCCACTTCCAAATTATAAATCAATTTGTTCATATAAAACTTGTTGATAAGAATTTATTTTGTAAGTTAGTATTAATTTTGAGGAGAAAAATTCAATTATAGATTAATAATTACATGAGTTATATATGTTAGCAACTCATTTTATTCAGAAAAAAAAATAAAGAGATTAATTGACTTTTTTTTAATTAAAACTCATTTGCACCATTTTTTTAAATAAATTGCATATATAGAGAACCGCTAATCGACAAACGAACTAAATTACACAATCGTGAC
The DNA here is from genome assembly GCA_014162995.1 of Artemisia annua. Classification (NCBI taxonomy): domain Eukaryota; kingdom Viridiplantae; phylum Streptophyta; class Magnoliopsida; order Asterales; family Asteraceae; genus Artemisia; species Artemisia annua. Next base: position 97,255 of record LBNU01037169.1, on the reverse strand, counting down.
AGATATTTAATTATCTTTCGATGAAGAAGCACTTTCATATACTTTCGAAAAACTTTATTATCTTTTTCTTTTTTAAACAGTTTTTTCGGTAATAATTTCCATGGTATAACACATGAGATATATAATACTAATATGCAAGTCTAAACGCTCAACATGCTGTCGTGAAATAGAAATAGATATACACATCATTATCTTTTTTACCATATATCACACATAATTTTTAAACCTCTAAATCAATACAGTTTACATATAGAAATTGAAGAAAATTGAAGATTTATTTTGTTTGATATTTAAACTCGCTTGATATATTATATGTGATATAACACTATTATATAAGTTTTAACACTCAACATGTTTTCGTAAAGTGGACATAAGTATGTGTATAGAAGTCCAAAAGATTCACCATCTTTTGCATTGAAAAATACATATTCTTACCATTTCAACCATATATCAAACATTGTATTTAAAGCTCTAATGCAATACAATCTGTGGAAAACTAGAAGGGGGGTTGAATAGTTTACCTCTTTTTAGCGTTGATTATCTTTTAAAATCTTATTGAAACTTTCGTGTAAACAAAGATTTAGTTTTGAAGATATATCAAACACAATATAAATATATGCAAAGATAAAAAAAGAACAATCAAACCACAACACGATAGTTTATCATGGTTCGGCTACAAGGACCTCTTTTGTCCTTGCCCTACGTCCACGCCCCGAGTATCCAACTCGAGAGTTTCAAGCACTATCAACAAGCTCCTTTATCCGGCGGAGAAAACCTTACACGTCGCTTATACACGTTTTCCGACACTAAGCTAAATGTCGAGTTCTTTACCAAGGGTACAACCACTCCCGATAGTTCTTTCACAAGGGTACAACAACTCCCTTTACACTTTGTATTTTAAGGCACAAATACTAACCGATCACAACTATAACACACAATGAATATGAAGTATAGACTTAAAGAAATCTACACAATGCTTTAGTTATCAAGACTTGCAACTTCTTGTTGGAAGCTTGAAACTAGAAATGAGTTAGTGAACTTCTTTGCTACAATAAGAAACTTCACAACAATGAAATGGTTAAGGGTTAGATGAATGATAATCTGAATGTGTGTGAAAAAATGATGAGAAGTGATAAAGAATGAAAGCTAGCAAATGGTTTGGTATTTATAGGCAAAAGTTACTTTGGCCTGGCGGAACCCGCGAAACCCTCACAAGGGTTCCGCCCGTGTATCCCCAGGGTTCCGCCGGATCTGACAGAGTGAACTTTTGCCATAAGTTCCAAACCAACCTAAGTCACATCAACCTATTATATGTCATAAACATGGCTTGTAGAATAAGGCTTATGGATAGTCAAACACACAACTTACCATAAATATGAAGTGACTTGTGAATGCCATAAAAACATGATGTGATGTAACATATTTATGGCATGTAAAAACAAAGTGAAATATAAATATAAACTTGGTTTACAACGAACCAGTTTTTGGCGCCGCTGCCGGGGTAGGTTTGAAACGAGAGCGTCGTCCTTGTATCGTTTGTTGGTGATTTGAAGATCCTTCTTCGGAAGTTATTCGTTTTTGTTTAAAATATAAAAACCAAAAAATAAAAAATATATAAAAACCAAAAAGATTTTGATTAAGTTTCTTTAAAATATAAAAAACCAAAAATATTTTCCTTTTCATATTTGATTTTCACTTTTATCTTGCTTTGTTTTTATGTTACGAAAAACCAAAATATTCTTATTATCCTCTTTTACGTTTAATTCTTCTTCTTTAACCCTCTAAACCGATAATTCTATCTCTTTATCCTACTATTTAATGGAATCAATGATTCCTTGTGTTGGTTGTGGTGAACCACTCTATGGTTCACCTTGTCGATATTGTACGTGTGTAAGGTGTGGTAACGATATTCAAAACGGAAGTTGTTTGTTTTTTGGTTCGAATAATTCATTCACTTATGATCAAAACCCGAATTCATTCGACTCTCCTTCAAATTTCACCAACTACCCACCTCAGCCCGACAATTTTTTGTACGATCGACGTCATTGTGATTATTGTGGAGATTCGTTGGATTCGACATCGATTTGTAAACGGTGCATTTGCGAGAGGTGTGGAAGAAGTACTATCAATGGTTTTGTGCGTGTTGTGCTTTTGAAGACAATAATTTTCACATCAATGATTCTAACCCGAATCTTTCCAATTATCCTCAAAACTCTTATGATCAAGGACCGTATTTCAATGACAACTCATTCCAAAGTTCATCAAATTTTGAAAATTGTGGGGGATCGTTTGGAAATTCTTATTATGAGCCCAATTCGTGTTACGTTTCTCATGGTTTTAACCAACCCCCACAAAATTCCGTCCATTATGAAAAGCTCAAAGAAGAACTTTTATCCGCTTTCCAAGAATTTAAGAGAGTAGTGGCTAAGCACTATTCTTCTACTCCCGAGCCACGTGGAAAGTCGATGGAGGAATTACTTGCCGAGGAGAGAGTCATTCCATTTAACTGCCCTCAAATTGCATCTTCCGTCCTTTCTCCCGTAGAACCCGAGGACTCTCCAACAATGGGGGAAGACCATCTAAACACTATTTCGGCAACGGAATTTGACGAATTCAATAAGTCAAGTGTTGAGAACCTCGTTCCAATCCAGAGTGAGTCCGGGGAAAATTCTAACGGTGATATGGAATTTGTTGTTGATATTACACCCGTCGATGAAGATAAGAGTATTGCCGAATTGTTAGCAGAGGAGATCCGAGAATTATGCGCTGAAAAGGTCGAAGAAGACATATTTGATTCATCTCCAAATTCCATTCCATCCTCAGATCCTCTTATATCAGATTCTTCCATTCCTTCTCTCCCCCTGGTTGAGAGGAATGATGTCTTTTAGATGAGATCGAGGCATGTCAGCTAGCTAATGATTCCATTCCGACGATGGTTGATGAGTCTAGCTTTGATCCGGAGGTAGATATTCGCTTCCTTGAAGAATTATTGAATGAAGAACCGTCAACTTCTCTCCCTCCGATGAGCAATGAAGATTTTGATGAAGTTGAAAGTTATTCCGATTCTCACACTGAGTATACTACGAGTGATGAAGACTCTGGTGGAGATATCGATAAAAAAAAAAAAAAAAAAAAAAAAAAAAAAAAAAAAAAAAAAAAAAACTTTTATTTTCTCTAACTATTATGAATAAACTGTATTGATTTAGATATTTAAATATTATATGCGATATATGATTGTAAAATTAAGGATTCATATTACCAATACAAAAAATTGTGAATCTTTTAGAGTTTTACAAAATACTTATGCTCATTTTATGAAAGCATGTTAATTGTTCGAACTTAAAAATTGGTGTTATCTCACATGTGATATATCTAGCAAATTTTTAAATAATAAAAAAATAAATTCTTTTTTTTTTACCCAATTTATATCAATAAACTGTATTGTTTTAGAGGTTCAATTACTATATGTTATATATGGTTGAAAACTTAGTGATGTTTAGTTTTTAATGAAAAAAACGTTGAATCTTTTGTAGTCCTGTCCAAATACGTATGCTTATTTTACGCCAGCATGTTATGTGTTCGGACTTACATTTTAGTGTATTATCACATGTGATATATCATGCATATTTTTTTACCGATGAAAAAATAGATAAATAAATAAAATAATTAAAAAAAAATATATATATTTAAATGCTTGTCGCGATTGTATTATTTGTTTCGTCTAACGCTTAACAATTTTTGAGAATATAATGACCGTTTTATCTTAGACGATATATGAATTAAGTATTTATAATGACCGTTTTATCTTAGTAAACGAATAAGTTTTTTGTGCTTAGATTACATAGAAATTAAATGCGAGTTGTTACTCATATGTACGCGATGTATTTGGGTATGAATTTACCATTTTCGACTACGGCCACTTTGAAAGTGTATCCAGTAAGATTTCAACCTGGTACTTTTTATGAGACCATAGAAATGCTTAATCATTAGGTCATATTGGTGATAGTTAAACATTTTATCTTAGCACAACAACAATAATATACGATGACTTACAATAAACTAAACAGTTACAAACTACAATTTTACCTTAGTATAACACCTTAATTCAGTGTTTAACCATTTAAAAATTTGTTGCCAAATTGTCTTCCCGACCATAGAGCATGGCAACTATTAATAATGGCGCACATTTATCTCTCTCTTATGATCTGGCGCTAACTTGCTGATTCCTTCCAGTATTCATATGGCTATTGCACCTCTCATCCAACGGTCCAGATACTATCTAACGTACACGTCGCCTTCGGCGCAAGTTAGTGCCAGCCCCACCATTTTTAGTCTTCTTCCACACTTAAATCAGCTGAAAGGAATCTAAAAATGACAATATACTAGTACTATTATTTTAATGGGATGGAGACACGTATTTGTTAATAAATCCCTTGAGTTTGCTTCAAAATACAAGTTCTGCCCGTTGCTTTTATCAAAGTGCACTTAAGTTTTAATGGAAATGCTTAGTCATTTGGTTCAAATAAAAACTGAGTAATCAAGTCTCCAACCTCTTTGCATGACAATTTGTTAATCTGACAACATATAAGAAAAAACAGTGCTAAAAAATGTACTCCATCAGGCTTTCTACATGCTGGTAATCTGAGTTATAGCTTGTTTAGCAATGAACTTTAGTTACTAATAGCATAGTTTCTAACAGTGTATATATTATGCAACAATTCACATTGGTTTATTAAATCATAGATAATTGTTGAGATAACTTTGCCGGCAACTCTCACAGCAGTCGCGGATTCGAGTACTCGGTCCCATGTTAATAATATAACTTTCACAGACGCGTCCCAGCTCCTATAAAAACTTTGCACTTTAGTTTGCTCATGTAAAAATAGTAACATGATTCGTGACCATATAGGAAGTCGCTCTAGGCGGGGTGTTACACCTTTGAAAGCTTATTTTGCATGTAACACCTTGATCATCCTGTAAATGTTTTTTTTATCTTATATTAGGTTGCTTTACTTACTTTTATTAGTCAGTATTATGTTTGCCAAACATAATACCGGCTAATATGTTAAATAATAAAAATCCCGTGAAGTGTTAAACTTTATTGATCGATATTTATAAGGGAAAATTCTTTCAAAACGTACCATACTTGTCAAAAAAATCACTTTTGAGTAACGTACTTTTTATTTTCGTCATTGTGATACTAAACTTTCATTTTTGGCCTCTTTTACGCACTTTGGGACATTTTTATGACATTTTTGCCCTTGGATTTCCAAAAATTTGAGGGGCAAAAACGTCCCAAAGTGCGTAAAAGAGGCCAAAAATGAAAATTTAGTAACCCAATAAGGAAAAAAAAAAGTTCGATACTCAAAAGTGATTTTTTGTACAAGTATGGTACGTGTTAAAAGAATTTTCCCTATTTATAATACAGAAAAACTCTAATGACATTGCCCAACAAGCAGGCTTGGCCAAACATAATACTAGCTAATAACTTTGAGTTCAATATATTTTGATATTGCAAACAATATCATATCTATATTTGTAGTTTAAGGGATGTTGTATTAGCTTATTTATTACTCTTTTGAGCTTATATAACTTTTATAAAGCTCGTAAACATAAATTTTCTAGTTTACGAGTTAAACAAGTTGAGTTTATTACTTAACTTAAGTCATAATGTTTGACAAGCTCCTAAACTAGAAAATTGGCTTATGAGTTTTTCCAATATTGAGTAAGCCATAACCCTAGCATATCTTTACTACATATAATGCATGTATATGCATTATTTAAAATTAAAATGTTTAGAATTTGAGTAATGTTGATTGCCTATAATATTCATTAAACATAAATGCTTAAATGACAAGTTTTACCATTTTAATTTCCGTTTCAAAACAAGTTTAAGTCAAACAGTTGTTTTATCAATACCAATCTCTACTACTTTTAAAATGTCAACTTTTTAAATGGCAAGTTTTTAATATTGACCAATCTCTATGTGTTTATCAATTTAAAAGAGAAAAGTTACACGAGTGTAGTTATACGACATATAAAAAGTGAATAGTTTTCCTTAATAGTTAAAAACTTGAAAATAAACAATTTGTTATACCTAAAACTTGAAATAAAATGTGTTATGCCTTTTGAGGAAGATCGTCTTCCGGTGAAGTATCTTGGTGTTCCTTTGGTTTCTTCGCGTTGGATTTTTAGGGATTGTAAGGAGATTATTGATAAGGTTCAGAATCGTGTTAATGATTGGAAGAACAAGTCTTTGTCGGACGCGGGAAGGCTTCAACTTATCCAATATGTTTTGGGCTCTCTTAATGTCTTTTGGGCTTCGGTTTTTGTTCTTCCCTATCATGTGTTGCTGGATATTGAACAAATCATGCGTGGTTTTTGTGGTGTCAAGGTAGCTTGGGTAGGGGTAAAGCAAAAGTCGCGTGGGAGGTTGTTTGCCTTCCTAAAAAGGAAGGTGTTCTTGGTATTCGTTGTCTTGATCAGTTTAATAAGGCCCTTATGGTGTCACATATTTGGAAGCTCCTCTCTTTAAAGGAGTCTTTGTGGGTGAAGTAGATACATGCTTATAAGCTTAGGAATCGTAGTTTTGGGGACATTCCGTATAGAGGCAATATGTCTTGGGGTTGGAGGAACCTTCTTAAGCTTCGTCCGCTGATCCGGGATTTCATTTGGTCTTCTATTGGTGATGGCTCTAAAGTTTCTATGTGGTTCGATAATGTGGAGTTGGCCGAATGATTGGTTGGTAAAATATCCTATTTTAAACTCTATTCCTGTTCCGGTTCTTAATGATGCTAAATCTGATGTGTTGGAATGGCGCAATAGTGATGGGTCCTATAGTCCGTTCTCGGTTCAGCGTGTGTGGGACACTATTCGACCTAGGGATAGTGAGGTACCATGGTATGATTTGGTGTGGTTTTCGTCCTGTATTCCTAGGCATGCTGTTATTATGTGGCTTATTATGAAGAAATGATTGAAAACACAAGACACATTGAGCTCTTGGGATGTGGCTGCTGGGCTAACGAGTGTATGTTCTCTTTGTGAGATGCAACCGGACTCTCACGAGCACTTATTCTTTGATTGCTCCTTCTCTTATCAGGTTTGGAGTCGTATTAAGCATTTGGCAGGTCTTACGGGTTCAGGTTCCTCTCTTGACTCCGTTGTTTCAATCCTTGTGCCTATTACTAAGCGGAAGTCTTTTAAGAGAAAAGCTTTCTCTTGCGGCTGCTGCTTATTTTGTGTGGCAAGAGCGTAATTTTCGGCTGTTCAAGCAATCGAAGAGATCAGTCCAGGAAGTAGTGGATTGCATTATGTCCTCCGTTCGTTTGAAACTTCTTTCGTGTTGTTTCAAGAAGTCCAAGGATGCAGTTCTATTTCCGCGTCTTTGGGAGCTACCTTTGTCTACGTTAAAGTAACCATGTTTTATTGCTTATGTACTATTAGATGGTTCTTTCCTATTGATGTAATTGGGTATGTAATGGGAGTTAGTTCTCATATGGCATGTCATATGAGTAGGGGCTGTTCAAGCTGGTTAGCTTGAGGTTAATGTGGCACACGGCCACATTCCATTGTACTTCATTGACTTTTTTGGTGTAATATAATTTACCGGGGTAGTGTCCCCTTTACCAAAAAAAAAAAAAATAATAATAAAAAAAAAATAAAAATAAAAAAAAAAGAAAAGAAAAAAAAAATTTATTATTACTTTTTTACAAGAAATAATTTGACTTGTTTTTTAATATGTTGACTTATAACTATCATTAAGAAGTTTATCAATCACATTTAATACATACTATATATATTTATCATTTCAACTATATATATAACACATTATTTTAGAAAGCAAGACATAATTTTTTGTAGAAGACAATAAATATTTCAACTAATTGTTGTCATGTTTTATTTTCAGTTAAATTATCGTTTGTTATAAATTTCAATTACACTTTGATTATTTTATGTTTTATGCCTAGACTTAGGATCAAATGAGAAGAATCCTTAAAATGAGAAAGATGAGAAATAATTATAACTACACATTAGAGATGCATTGATTTGAATTAGATGCATCTCTAATCTTTTGGATGCATCATAATATATTTTCTAGCTAAAAATTAGATGCACCTACATATATTAGATGCATTTCATCAAGTTAGACGAATCCTATGTATTTTCCGTCCTCTGCGTGTCATATTTATTGCTAGTACTACTTTGCATCGTTTTCACTTCAAAATCACTTTCAAAACTAATTGTGACGCATCTAAATGAATAGAGATGCATCTAATTCAAGTTAATGCATCTCAAATATATAGTTATATTTATTTCTCATTCTTCTCATCTTAAGTTTTCTTCTCACTAGATCCTTACCCTTATGCCTAAACGTTATCTGAAACAGTTAACCAAAATATCTCAACTATAATTATTTGTCGCTATAAAGTCCTGTTGCTATGCACAGGTACTCGTCTAGTGTATATAAGCTAACAATTAATACAAACCACCTTAGTTTTAAACCATCCAAACTATTCATATGCTCAATGTTGTCACTATCAAAAGAATAAGGACATTAAACGATATTCTTAAAACAAGAGGGAGACTTATTGTAAACCTGCCTAAAAACAATGGAGCATAATGCAAACCATGTGTATAAATGGAAGGGTTTTCTACTCTATCAACTCTGGTTGAACAAATAACCAATCAGTCACAAGCTCCCGGAATATAATTTTCCGGTAAATTTCCAACACTCTCAGCTCATAAACCTTCCCTACTCATCATACATACAAATTCCAAGTTTCTAGGTTCATCGCGAAAAAGTTGAGTTTTAAACTAAGTGGGAAGGGCTGAGCTCGAATGATGGGATTTTGTATATGTCCGCTAGAGTCTCCTGCTAGATTGCTCTGGAGCACTAGCTTCTTTCGCCATAAGATCATGATTTTCTAAGAGACAATCATATTAATCCGTTATATACGATCTAGTATATATCGCGATAGTATTACTACGTACGTAATTAAGCAAACTCAGTTGTTGTTTCTTGAGAAGTTAGTATATATATAGATAGATATATATAGTAACCCTTGGAGATCTGTAATTATATATAAAAGTCAGACATATTTAAGGTTTTTGGATATGGAATCTGGTCACCTTTTTTTTGGTTGCAACAATAGCAACAACACCAACATGATGTTCCTAGGAAATGGAGACAATCATTTTCGAGGTAACATTTGCATTTCACTTGTTTCTTTCTTTTTCTTTTTTTTAATGGCGGATATTATATAAGCAAAACTAGACAATAAACGTGATTAAATAGTTTTTGTACAAGCAAGCTTTGGATCGAAGATCCAATCAAACCAATTAATTAGAAATTAATTTCCTATTTCAATGAAGGATCCAAGTGTGTGAATGGACTTTTATCTCCTCACTAGCTAGATCTGTTTAGTCACTGTCGTATGAAAACACAAAAAGTTGTTGCGTAACGTTAATAACCAACAACGCTGATCGAGTGAAAACGCAATATGTTGATAAGTAGTTACTACGTATATAATAAAAAACAGTCTTGATATGTTAAATATCCCATTGCTTATGTAACTTACAAGAGGATGCAAATGGACAGGAACTAGATTAGGGTTCAATATGGAAGAATCTTCGAAGAAGAGGCCATTTTTTAGCTCACTCGACGACATGTTGGAAGAAGAATACTACGACGAACAATTGACGGAAAAGAAAAGGCGTCTAAGCCCCGAACAGGTACAATTTACTATTAAGCATTTGATTCTTGAATATATGATATTGACACGGAATAAATGAATCAATACTAGATGTGTTTAATAGCGAAAGCCATATCATATAAAAAGTTTTAGATACTTAGATATATAGTGGATCTGATATATGGTGTGATTGAATAAATTCGAATCATTTAGGTACACATGCTAGAGAGGAGTTTTGAGGAAGAGAACAAGCTGGAGCCCGAGAGGAAGACAGAGCTAGCAAAAAAGCTAGGATTGCAGCCAAGACAGGTGGCTGTTTGGTTCCAGAACCGTCGTGCTCGGTGGAAGACCAAGACCCTGGAAAGGGATTACGATCGTCTTAAGTCTTCTTATGATATCCTCACATCCGATTTTGACTCCATAGTCAAGGAAAACGAAAAGCTTAAAGCTGAGGTAACACAACTCATCATTTTCATTGATATATCTTGTTAGCTGGTTTGAGTTGCTAAAACTTTTTATCGTGCAATAGTGGAATTTCTATGAGGGTGTTTTGGATTGCTTAATAAATAATTTGCTATTGCTTAATAATAATCTGCTTATCTGATCAGTTATATAAGTCACTGAGTTACACATACAGTCATACAGATGCAAATCAAGTCTGAAACATGTTCTTGCGGTGTCTTCAAATTACTAGGATTTAACCATGAAAAGGTTTCTCATTTTGAAAGAAAAAAGACTCATAAAACTAAAAGATACTAAAAGGTAGTAAATACTTTAAACATAATTTAAACCGGCAAGGATAACCACAACACTTTTTTGTATATACCTTGATCATGCTAATAGTAATATCTTAAGGCCTAGATTAAATTTGGATGGTTAGAGACTCTAACGAAGTAGAGTAACAAAGTTTGTGTAAACATTAATGAGTATATTGATCATTTTGCTCACATGTAGTCCCTGTCACACCACCTAGCTATATGGTTTTTCCATGACCTTGTAGTTAAGTTTTGGAAGAAAGCATCTAGAAAACGACTTATGTTATCACTAATGATTTTGGTGAGGTCCTTCTCACGTACCCTGTCCCTCTCATAAAAAAAGGCAATTGATAACTCGCACACTTAGTCTGTAGTATGTGTCGTATGCGTTAATTGTTGATCATCCCTACAAGACAAGAAAGAAAAAGGAAATTTGGTCCAGATATTAAACAAACATGTACCATAATATCTTACTACTATCTGATATATATACAAACCATTAACATCATCACAAGATATACACAAAGAAGCCATAACATGTGTAAGTGTGTAACTTATTGTCTAAAGACTCATTTTTACAAATTACAGTTAGCATTTTACCAAGATTAATAGTTTGCAATAAAAAGTTACACTGCTTACAAAGTCAATAACTCAAACTTTCTATGAGGAAGAATAAGAACATAAAACAGCTGTTAATTTGTTCTTGGCATGTAGAATGAATCTGATCTCTAAGCCTGATGTTGTGGTTTGGAGGGGTCCATTTCTTAGCTAGAATAATATTCCATCTTACCTACAAAAAGTTAAAATGTCCCATTCACCCCCACTTGATCAATCTATATTGTAATGTATGCACATGTCATTTAACATATATGCATACTATATATGCAGTAGTCTAATTTTGTCTTTAAGTAGTCAATCTGGATTAATCATTCAGTATTATGTACAGGTGCTTTCCTTGACTGAGAAGCTGCAGCCCAAAGAGGTGCACGAAAATTCTGGGACCGGTCAAGATTCTGCCGCAGATGCCAATGAAGGTGGAGATGTTCTAGCTCCCCAAGAAAATGTGAAATTGGAGGATCACTTTAGTACAGGTAGTGGTGGGAGCGCAGTCGTTGATGATCTTGATGGTCCACAGCTTGTGGACAGCGGTGATTCGTATTTCCCAGATGAAGACTACCCTCATGAATATGTAGCACCAGTGGATCAGTCAGAAGAGGATGACGGCAGTGATGACGGGCATAACCATTTCCCTTATATGTTCGCAACTGCGGATCACCATCATCACGAGGAAAGCGACTCTCTGGGCTGGTGGGTTTGGTCTTAATTAGACAATTATCTATACATGCATATATTATGTGTAATGGTATGGATTGTAGTATTTGACATGATGCTATTGTTAAGCACTTCTATTTAATGTTGTTAATTCTACTCTGGAACTTGAAAGCGCGACCAATAAGTAAAATAATAATGATGATGTTTTGATATCAATTGTAGGAAATGTGTACTATATGTTGTATGATGTACTAGTCAATTTAGTAGCTTTCGGTTGTCGAATAAGAAACATGAATAAAATACAATGATGGTTTATTTTACCATGTTAAAAAGAAGTGATCAGTAGAACATATATAGCACATATGTGCACAGCATGCTTCCAGAAAAACATGGCATAAAGGAACAAGAACGTCGGATCCAACCATATAACATGCTGCTATATATTTGGGACTGAAAGTTATGAGAAACCGAAAACAAACACAGATCAAACCACTCTGCATGCAAGAGTGTTTATATGCTCTATGTGGCGGCAGAGCAAGAATGTCAAACACAAGCTAAGGGCTCTAGTCCAACAAATGTCCAAGAATATTTACAAGCAATGGTGGGCACACGTTATATTCCAAGTTTCAACAAATATTAACTAAACAAGCATGTCCTGATCGGACTTGCAAGGATAATATACACAAAAGAGAACATGTATGAGCGTAGAAGAATAGTAGCCCAAACAAAAACAAAAAATCTTGTTAATATTTGGGCTAAAAACAAAATAAAACATCATATTTGTCAAAAAAGACACTTTTGAGTAGCGAACAAATTTTGTTCCTTGTTTGTGGGTCAAGGTCGACTATTTTGTCCACAAATGAGTATTATTCCACCCCCCACCCGGTTACAAGCCATGTCATCCGTTTTTTTTATTTTTATTTATTTATTTATTATTTTTTTTTAACTTTTCCATGTCACTATTTCTTTGTTACTAAAATATATAAAACGACATTTCCCCACTTTACTCTTTCTTCCCCAAATCACTTAGCACTCACAAACCCTAAAACCTAATTTATCAATACCTTCAAATTCACACTTAATAATCCAAGTGAATTACCTCATCAATCACTTTGTTAGTTAGCATGACCTCGTCTTCCTCCTCATGTCGTTATTATTGCAGGAGATATACGAAGGAAGAAATTGCTCGTATGACACACTGTCATTGTAAGTTTCCAATCTATGAACAAGTGTCATGGACTCCTGAAAATCCAGGTCGAAGATTCAAAGCATGTCCTACGCGTGTAAGTTACTTTGATATTATGTGTTTCATCAGGACTTAATTTTTATCTTGTTTTCACTTTTTGTTTTAACACTTGCATAGAACAAGGATAAAAAATGTGAAGTCTATGGTTTTCTTGATGATGAGTTTCCATCAGAATACTACAAGGACCTCATGTTCAAGCTCTATAAGGACAATGAGATACTGGAGTGCAATCTTGACTGCCTTACACACCAAGTTGATCCTCAACTGCCCAATGTAACTAAGGGTACTGAAGGTTTAAAACCTGTTGCCAGCCAAAAACCTGTTGCAAATGAAGATATGTCCATGGCAGTCATTTATAAGGAATTGAATGAGTTAAAGATAAAAGGGAAAAGTGTTTGACATGTTCTTGGTTGGTTCCACTTGTTTGATTATTCTCCTTTTGGTCTTGGTTTTAGCAGTAATTGTTGGGTCATTTAGAAACTAGTGGTTCATGTAATGTTGTTACCAGTTGTGGTTTTAGTATGTTAGGAACTTTCTTGTATGAACAATTCTATGATGTACCAATGAAATGGCACAAGTTTTGGTTTGGATTTACTAAAGGTGCAGCTAACCATAGTTTATCTCATAATTTTCTTACACTAGCAACCTACAAGAAATATATAGCATCCAATACTATCTTTAAACATATGAATGACAAGAAATTAGAACCAAATGTGTTCTTGAATAACATTAACTGTTTGTGCAGTAGCACATTACAATGTTAAAAGTAGAACACACAACAACATACCTAAACTTAAAGGCCCTCAATGAACAAAACAGGGCTCAGTAGTGGCATCATAAGCTTCACTACTTTACATATGTTACATAACTTAATAGTGGCAGTAAATGCAGCACTATATCAGTTTGTTATCCTACTAAACAAGGCCCTTCCATGGACAAAATAGGGCAACATAATTACACATTAATATCCTAATGGAAACTGTTTTTTCTACACATAGAAAAATTAACAAAATATGTGCAATAAAAGAGTCCACTGATAATGAACTAGTCAAGGATTATTTCATTGTCAGCACTTGAACCGGGTCCTTTAACTGGTGCTGACAATTTCTTCAACATAATCGTTTGACTTGGCATTCTTGGTGGTATCATTGGAGGTGCAGGTATTTCTCTTGGTTGTTGCACAGGTGCTGGTGGATGAGATCTTGTTTGTCTTTGTTGAATTGCACTCCTTGTTGTCCTTCCTTGCATAGCAATGCTCCCACCTCTAACAAAAGTTTCTTGCATACCAACGCTCCCACCTCTAACAGCACTTCTTGCTTTTCCACCCCTTGCTATTGTTTTTTTCCTTCCTCCCCTTGATGATTTCATTAGTCTTGTTTCAACTATGTCAGCTTCACTGTTACCCTTGGGTCTTGTAACTACATTGTTGGACTTTCTTGTACCTCCAACAACTTGAGATTGTTGTGTACCTAATACATTATAAAGTTACACATAAGTATACTAACTATAACAAACAAGGAAATTAAATTAACTTAAAAATTGTAACTTAAATTACAGTTACCTGGAATGTTGACCTCCTTATCTGCTACATTGGTTGTTCGTCTTATTGATGCATTGAACGTTTGTTCTTCCTCAATTGTATCTGAACTTACCCCATCATTAGCCAACCAAGTACCCATCCTAGCAACCCTTTCTGCTGGAATAAGCCTACCTGAATTAGTCTTCCCACCCCTCATTTTCAAGTGACCTCCGTTACTACTCCTATAATACCCGACAATTGTATACGTCTTATAACCATTTAATCTCGAACATAGTATATATTTTGAAACTTTATAATTTGAAGAAGCTACAATTATCTAAAACATAACTTGTGAGATAATAAAATCAACACAACATGGTACCTAGACTAAAAATATAACACGTCTACATGTTTCTAAATGGACCGAAATTTATAAATAAATTTTATACACAACTGTTATACACAATGAGGTCTTTATACACTTGAAGATTTGAAATTCAACTTGGTCTTTGGTCCTCCTTGTTGCTCGGCAGAAACTCCCCTATATCTCCACAGTTTCATCTTCATTTTCTCCAACAATATTTCACATTTACTCTCACCTACAAAACCCTAAATATTTATGCAATTCGGCTGCCATATTTTCTCCTAGTTCGAGGCTGTGAAACAAGTATAACGAGGCTGTGATTTGGTCGTAATAAAAGGGGTGATCGACTGTGATACATCGAATTCGAAAGGGTGTTTTGGTCGTGGTAGTTTTCTGGTTTTCGAATTGTCCGATGCCGTTCTGCGTAGTATTTGGAACGATTTTGTTGTGCTAATCTGTTCTAATTGGAGTGTTCGACTGTCGATGTTTATTCTGATTTTGATTTGTTGCCTGAGGTACTACCTGATCATGACGACATATGCATTTTATGTCTTGTCACGCCCCTTTGACGTGTTTGTGAAGGTCATATTCTACACCATGATCTTAACCTGATAATCCCTGTGACCACCCTTGTTCTAAAACTCGTGCGTCTGATGCTTCGTACTTGCTGTGAAGATATTCCTCTGATGAAAGCTCGCCTCGAGAGTTATATTCTATTTTTGGGACATAATTGCTTGTGTATATTTGTCCTATTTTTGTTTTATGTCGGTGGAGGAGAAATGCGATCATGGTATTTACTTGTGAAGCTGAATCGTGCTCCTTATTTTGTGAAAAGAACCGGGATACTTTTAGAATTTCTTTCCGTATTTGTTGTGATGCTTCTAGAACGTCGTAATGCTAGATTGTACTTGGGCAACCCCCTACGACTATTCCCTGAATTGATAAATCGTATCCCTTTCATGAATACTTGGACA
>LBNU01037169.1:35888-62000 GCA_014162995.1 Artemisia annua | reverse complement strand
TGAAATTGATAAATCGTTCCTTTCATGAATACTTGGACAAATTGTCATAGTATGACATATTAGGGTGTTCAGAGACGAAAGAAAAACACGAGACTCATCTTCGTTTTCAGTGTTGAATTTCTACGATGGAAGGGAGCAGTTTGAAGTGAACGGTCTTATCAACTCTATTCATCTTAGTTGTACTAATATGCATAGAGTCTTGAAGCAGGAGCCAGACGGGATGGTATGAAGATGGTGGTGACTACATCGGAGATTTCCACGCACAAGAGGAAGGACAACACGAGTGGTATTACAGTGGAGCATTGACTAGGACGGCTTGCTGGGAAGATGGGCAGAGATTTCTTCTGGCCGAAGATCAATCAAGCTACATGGTCCACCTACAATGATCGTGACAGAGAATCGCATTTTGGTTCACGCTTCCGGAAGAAGAATAGAAGAGTTAGACGTTTCGGCAATTGAGGAAGTTTGTTCGCGACGCGTTAGTTTTTTTTGATTCATTCTTATCCGTACGATTGATTCTACCTATTCTGTTATGCCTTTTGATACGTTTTGATACTCTGATTTATGATTGTGATCGTCAGTACGAATTTATTATCCATCTTTTTATGAGGTTCTTGATACGCGTGATGATTCAATTTGTGCTTCGCTGATTATTAGCAAATTCCTTTGTTCGTTCAGAATTCGGTAGGAGTTCATGATGGTATACTAGGCTTTTTACAGCCATTTTTGTTGTGACCAGTTTCTCCACAATTTTTACAAGTCATGACTACACCTGCCCTACTAATTTTGTGGCTACTAGGCTTTGGTTCATGGGCTGCCCTAACCCTCTTTTTCTTAGGCCTACCAGGCATTTGCTTTGCAATAGGACCTAATATTCTAGAATGATTACTTGCATCTGGCCAAAAATCTATTCCATCGACAGGTTTCATGTACTGACTGTAAGCTAACAGATATCTATCCTTCCTAAAACACTCAGGGACATACTCTTCCACATACTTACCCAACTTAATACATGCTATTGCATGACAACAGGGCAAACCTGATATCTGCCACATTCTACAAGAGCATGTTCTTTTTGGCTCATCCACTCTGAATACATCAATGCCCTTCCTCACTTCAAATTTGTTACCACCACAAGGGACCACATGCCAAAACCTGTCAAAACATAATAAAAATTTATAAACATATATATATCCTGGTAAACAACAATGTCTTATTTACTTTTATTGAAATATTATTGTTACCTTTGTTGATCCTTTGAACGTTCCAGAATTTTTTGAATGTTTGGGCAAATATCGCCACTCCACTTTTCCATTAACAGTCTCATAGTATGCATCCTCTCCATTACAATGATTCTCATTGACTCTAACATTGTAATTATTGGTTTGTGCCTCACGCTTACCAAAACAGTATTAAAACATTCGCTAAAACCATTCTCAATTGCCTCACAGCACACCCCTTCTCTGAAGAATGCTCTTGACCAAGTCTTTGGGTCTTTGTTGACCAAGAACTCATATGCCTTTGGATTAGCCCTTTTGATTTTTTCCATCACCTTCTTATGGAGCTGTGGGTATGAAGCTTTGGCAGCCCACCAGAATAGCCCTCTAAATTCCTCACCGCTGAATTGTTTCCTGAAACCCTCGTATATGTGCCGAGCACACTGGCGATGCTCCGCAAGTGGTATGACAGCCTTCACAGCTTCGATTAAACCCTACGTAAAAGATTTCATAATAACTGTTATTAGTATACAAGGTAAAGTTATTGTGTGTATAATTATTGAGACATGGAAATAAAATGCACAGCTAGTTATTACCTTGTGCTGGTCTGACATTAGGGTCAAACCCTGTCCAGAAGGAATTTCCAAATCTTCGCCTAACAACTCTAGAAACTAGCTCTAGTTATCCTTATTCTCTACTGTTACAACAGCCCATGCGACCAGGAATATGTGGTTATTCCCGTCTCTACCTACCGCTGTTAAGATTTCCCCACGGTTTGGTTTTTTTAAGAAGCAACCACCCAAAGCAAGTATCCTATGGCAGCCTAGTTTCCAACCCTCTTTCAAACCATTGAAACAAACGTAAAATCTATCAAAGTATGTTTTCTCATCAGGGTTGATGGTCACACCTACTTTTACTGTACTACCTTCATTTGAGTCCACTAACGCCTTTGCATAAGACCTAAGTAACCCATAATGGTCCTGGATGGTAGCATCTCTTTCATTCAAAGCGTATATCTTAGCATTTCTACATTGGCTACGGCTAATGTCACACCCTGAATTTACTTGTTAAATGGCAGCGGAATTGAATTCCCGGGTGTAACGATCATGGCATCTCATACAAGGTTATATTGAACGACCTAAAGTGTCGTTTTGAAAATACATCGTTTGATCATTAAAACATTCAGAGTTTACAAAATAGGTCCCATAATGGTGTTACAAGTTCATGAAAAATAGTTCAACTTGATCAAACGTTACATAAGTGCATAAAATGAAAGGTAAGACGCGTCGACTCTTCGACTCCATGATGGTCCATATGCAAGTCACATGTTGTTATCTTAGTAACCTGAAAATACATTGCTAAAACGGTCAACAATAATGTTGGTGAGAAATCATAGGTTTAGGAAAATGAATGTTATACGATAACCATAAATATAAGTGTATGACTACCCGTCACATGATTGTATGACTACCCGTCATATGGTTGTAAAATTGTACAATATTACTTAAGCTCATGACCCCGAAGCTAGACTGTAGGTAATGCCCCAAATGGAGTGCTTTGCCAAACACTTGGAATGATCAAATGAAATGCATCCGCTTGACTGTTGGTAACCCCAACACGGATGGAGGCGTCACCCTCAATAGATCTATCCACTCACTCTCGCTTAAATACAATTAACGGTTCATGATGGTGGGGACTTAAAACATGGCAATGTAGTAACTTAAGTAATGTATATGGATTTGATACTTAGGCTCGTATGAAAAATGGTGCAATGTATTCTCCCCCGTGGGATTTGAAAACAATAAAAATGTAAACGGGGCTATGAAAACTCACCTCAAGGAATGGCACAATATGGAATGTATGAACTGAAGTAATGAGGTGCAACTCCTAGCCGCAACCTAAAATGAATGCATGTAATCTACTTTAGATTATGAAATGGGTTCATGTATGCACTTGCACTATAATCTATACCACTCGTTTTGTATTCAAAATATATATTGTTGGCGAAAATATAAATTACATCTTCGTATAAGGTCATGGTGATTATTACATGTTTATATGGTTTAATAATGTTATACGGTAGTTATATAGGGAAATATAATGAAATTTAGCTTTTAGACGTAAGATACAACACTTAGTCAATTTTTGAAATACGGTTAAAAATGGCTTCGGAAAACTAGTTGTAAATCAGTGAATATTGAGAGTTAGGAAATAAAATTGGTATTTCTGGAAAGCCTAGCACCAAGCCTCAAAATGTTCAGGAGTGAAGTTTTGCTCAAAGTGTCTAGATTTTATGCTAAATGGTCGAGAAGTATGGTATTTTAGGCTAAAGCTGCCATTTCTGGGCAGTTTTTATGAATATTTGGATGGCTGTAGATTACTCATCTTAAGTCCAAATGACGAACGGCTTTTTGATTTGAAAACTAGGCCAGGTGCTCTAACTTTTGTTCCTTGTGGTCCAAAACTCCAAAACTGAGTCAATTGACGGGAAAATGGCTCTCAACATGGGTGTTTCTAGGTATACTTAGAAAATTTCTGGGTAAGTGCTGGTGGTTTATTAGTGAAAATAATAACTTTCGAAAAATCATAACTAATTCGTTATAAGGCCGATTTTCAAGTTCTTTATATCCCCGGAAAGGTAAAAATATATACTAACATATTTTCAATAGTTTGGCAAGTTTTGGAAAGGTCTAAGGCTCGTTTTTGACCAAGTTAATTCGTACATCAGCAATGAATTTTCCGGAAAATGTTCAAGTCTAGTAGCAACTTGTTTTTGGCATAATTTCTTCGTTATAGGTCCGTTTTTAGCGGTTCAAAAGGCCATAGTTTCATCTAAGAATGTATTTTCTAGTTCTTGGGTCCAAAATTAACCAAAACTCACTGAGTTTACCCAATTTTGAAAATAGGGACAGAAGGTTAACATATGTTTCCAAAAATGATATAACTTAGTTTGTACATGTCCAAAACCACTACTAACAACATCAACTCATCCCTTAATCTACCATACACCTTCTTAGGGTGTCATGGGTTCCCTAACATCACCATTTCAATCATTTCACCAAGGTTTCATAAGGAATTCATTTTACACATAAAATGATAGAAATTTAGGTTTTTGTGGTATAGACTTCAATATGCAAGTTCAAAAATGACAAAAGTACATAAACCTTGCAAGGAATTCATGGTAGAATTTATAGAAAAATTAGTGGTTCACTTACTTGAAAACCTTATAACTTTTTGGGTAGAAAAACCTAACAATCCATAGGTTTATATTACAAAACCTTGTAATGGATGTGATCTAATACTTGTAAAATACTTAATACTTGAAAAATTCTTGGTCCTTCTTGTTGGTATTTTAGTGTAAAATAGATTGAGTTTAATATGCATATAACGGTCAACGCCCCTGAGAGACTGGCAGGGTCCAAGGGGCGGTTCCTCAGAAAATTAAATCTTCGAAAATTGAGGGACTAAATTTGACACCTTGAAACTGCCAAAAGGCAGTTAACCCTAAATCCTGTTTCATTACATAAAGTTCTGGATATCATACAGAAACAATAGAAGGATACAGAAACAATTCTGATTGCAAACATAACAACACACACAAACTTGAATCAATTAGATTTTATCCGGTCGTTAATTGGTATCCACTCCAATTTAATCGATCTGAAAGCGTTCATACTCGTGACTTCTAATTGCTATCAGGATACCTTATCACCCCACATACGACACAATTACAACACTTCTTGGTCTTGAGGTTGGAACGAGCTAAGCAAGGAGGAAGAGAAGGAGAGCAAATTTCTTGATCTAAAATCTTACACTTGCATGTATGTGAAAATAGTTTGGTGTAATGGGATTAGTTAGTGGATTTAGAAGAAGGAAAAGGTGCCATGTTGCACACAACTCACCAAAACCGGCCACCTCAAAGAGGTGGGGATATTGTCATTGTTTTTGTCCCACTTGATTTTACGGGGTACCGTTTAGTGCATAGTTTTGGTATTTTAACGTTATCGAGTACCGGGTTAATGAAAAATAAAATATAACGGGACAATACGGGATATAATAAAGTTGTAAAAATTATAAAAATATAATTTTCATAAACATTGGGTATTTTGATAGGTATTGCTTTGTTGGTACAATTCTTGTTGTATATAGTTCAAGTAAAGGTTTATTATTTGGTTAACCACCAAAAATAAATAATATATAGTTTTATAACCTTAGTGGAAAAATAACTAATATAAAAATATATTAGTGCTCTAGTGGAATTTGTTTGGTACATTAGGTTAAAAACTAATAACTTGTCTTATTATTTATATACAAATAAATAAATAAGGGTAACTTGAAAATATATATCTACGAGTGGAATAGAATGCAAATGATGTCGTGATGCAATGTAGACTAACCCTAGTCTAGAAAATGTACGATGGTTGACAATGTGACTTAACCTACCCGGTCTCGTCAAATGGATACCTGTAAACCCTGTTTACGTGAAATGTTGAATTGAAATTCAATGAATAGGAAATGTCGGGAATAAGGAAAATTGGCCTGAAATGGAGAATTGTGACAGTTAACATTGCATTTGTATTTCTGTTGGACTAATTCAGCTAGATTCATTAAAGTGATAAAAGGGTTCATCCTAATCCAATCTCCAAATTGCCTAGCTATCCATTTGTAATTAACTAACCTGCCAT
Source organism: Artemisia annua (assembly GCA_014162995.1). NCBI lineage: Eukaryota > Viridiplantae > Streptophyta > Magnoliopsida > Asterales > Asteraceae > Artemisia > Artemisia annua. The sequence goes on along the minus strand of LBNU01037169.1, from coordinate 56,098 downwards.
AATAGAAACTCCTAACACATGTATGGGTATCTTTCAGAGATATAACCTGGAATGTTGATTCGTCTTTCAGCATCTTCCCATAACACCTCCAAAGGCAATGTGAGCTACCACCTGTTTCCGAAGGATACTTAAGATAGTTTCGTTGTTTCCCTTTACTTAGATCCTTAAGAGTCTGTTTACGTTGCCCACATTTTGCAATTACCTTCTTTCTTGTGCTCCTTTCAAACCAAATTGAGAAACCATTTGCCAACGCATAGTACGTTAGGCACTCTTTAAACATGTCTACATTTGGGTATTTCTGTCCAAGCTATGAATAAAAATTCAAATTATATTAAGGGTTTGTTAGAAATAATACATTCAAAATGTTTAATAGTAAAAAATTAAGAAATCTTACCAATGGTTTCTTCAATCTCCAGTGAGTATCATCATCGTAGATAGGGTACTTGCCATCATTCTTTCTTGTATTGTGAACAATAGAAAAAGGGTAAGTTATTCCAACTCCATTACCCTTTAATTTTTTCAAAAAACCTTCTATGAACCTTTCATGTTCTCTAACTAATGACCCTAAACCATTGGGCCCTGCCCCATCAACAACCTCAAGTGATTCATTGTCTTGTTCATGATTAGATTCTTGGGCATCTTCGTCTTCCTCTTCTTCATGTTTCTGTTCTCTTTTCCGCTTTTGCAATTCAATAACCTCATCTTCTCCGTTACTAAGATAATCATATGACTTATCCAATTCACAACTAGAATCATACGACTCATACCCAGAAGACTCATTATCACACCTGAAAATGTTGTAATCACTTTCACTATCGGAATCTGACGATGCATTTAGATTGGTGTTCTCTCTTATGGTGATACCATTACCTATACGAACATTGGTTGCATTAACTTGTGGTGCCTTTTTTATGTCATAACAAACTTCCCCTTATCAAGTCTCCTTTGCCTTGTGATGAGTGTGTAAATACTCATCATTTTTGTCTTATCTGAACTGCCAAAACATCCAAAAAATACCCAAATATGCATCAAAATACTGAAAATATCCCAGGGTTGTGTTTTATATGTTTTAGATGCAAAATGTTTGAAAACAAATGAAAAACGAACAAAGTTTGCACAATTGGCAGTTTCAGTCCCTCAACTTTCAAAACTTGTCAAATCTAGTCCCTGAGCATTAATTTTGAAAGAAAATTCAACCAAAGTCCTTTAGAAATCACAAGTTGTCATAATTAGTCCTTTGATGAAAAGTTTCAAAAGTTTACAAGTTTAGTCCCTAAACTTTGCAAAGTTGTCAAAAATATCCCCTGGGATTAAAATCTTTTGGAAAATTACAATTATGGTCCTTGTATTATGAAACATTGGCAAAAATAGTCCTTGGGTGAAAAGTTTGGTGAAATTACAAGTTTGGTCCCTCAAGTTTCAAAAATGGCAGAAATGGTCCCTGGAAAATTCAAAAAGGAAAAATCATTATTAGTCCTTGTACTATTCAAGAATAACCCTTGGAATACTTTGGACAAATTGGCAAACCAACCCTTCAAAATTCAGAAATTACAATTTGGTCCCTATAATAAAACTACAAACCCAACGGACCAAAAGTGTTAGCCATAAACCCCTAAATCCAAATCCAATCCAGTCCAAGCAAACCCAAAACACCCCTTAGCCTTTTTGTCTCTGGCCCAACTACACAAGCCCAACTTCCCTTTTATTAATAAAAACCCAAAAGCCCAGACCCCCCCCCCTTTTGGTCAAACGGGTCAAACACCACCCTCCTTCCCCTTTCCCTCCCAACTTGTGCCTGCAACCATCACGTCCACCATCCCCCACCATCCTTGTCACCTCCACCGCCCAACCCACCATCTACCTAACAAGACAACCTCATTTAATTCACCACCCACAATTTGCTATAAAAAACAGTTAATCCCTCTCTCCTTTTTGGCGCCAAAATTCAATCCAACGGCCAAGATCACTTCTTCTCATCCAATGGCCAAGAAATCAAGTGGGAAATGCTCAGAGAGGGGTCACAAACCCTAATGCTCATCTATAAAAGGAAGAGAGAAGGAAGAAGACAGTGAGTAGTGTACTTAGTGTAATTTCAAAATCGTTTTCTTGTAATCTCTGTTTTAGTGATAAAATTTAGTCAAGTAATGTTGTAATTTCTCTTTCTAATGTAATTTAAACCTTAAGCAATCTAAATTTCAAGTTCTCTTTCATAATTCAGTTTGTGCAAAGTGTTTCTCAAAATCTCATTGTTACTATTGTGCAATTGTAGTTAAGGTTATGGACTTCTAGGATCATATAAGCTCCTTATAAAGCTTCTAAAAGCTTTTAGAAACACTAAAACTCAGCTTAGTATCAAAAATCAAAAAATACCAAAAAAATCAAGAAAATACATAAAAAAAAATAAAAAAATTGTTGAAGAAGAAAGAAGATGGCTGGAGCATGGTTAATTCTGGATGACCATGGGTTAGAACTCCATGGGGAGTGTTAGGATTGAATCTTGGGTTCTGGTTCTTGGAAATTGGCAGGAGTGCAATTTGTAAGCTCAATCTCATCATTCTCATTTTCACTATTCATATGCTTAATTCTGCTTAATGTTAGTTCATTTGTGTTTGATTGATGCTTGTTAGTGATAATATGATCTAAAATCTTGTACTTGTGTGGTGATTTTCTTAGTTGATCTCATTTTCATTTTCACTGTCAAGTTAGTACTATAGTGATTCTTGTGTATTTGTTGTTGGTGTTGTTGTCTTTGTGCTTAAAACAGCTTACTTAATCACCTTATACACCTTAGAATCCCTTGCTTGTTCTCAATCTGTCAAACACTTTGAAAATCACAAAACCATATTCTTAAAAGTGTGTTTGGGATTACTGAGATATCTGTGTTCTTGGGTGTTTTTGTTGATACTTGTGATTGTTACTTGTCACTTAGGGTTGTATTAGCTCAGTCAAACAATAAAAACTTGTGCTTGTTCATTAAAAAGTCACAATCCAATTTGATCTTTTGTTGTTGATTCACTGTAAGGATTTAGGACCTCAAATCTTTAATCCTTGCTTCAAATCTGTCAACGTAGCTTAGGATAGTTTTATTGAAACTCATTTCATCATTTTCAGTCCATAAATCTAGATCAAATCTCACAAAAGTCAACTTAGTGCAAAAATCAAAAAAGTCAAATTGACAGATAAAAAGTTTTTGAATAAAACAGCTGATTTAATTGTGATCTTATTACTAGGTGTTAGGTTGTAAGCTTATAGGGTATTAATATTTTGTTGCTAATCCTCACTAGGATATTTTTATTTAATTTTTATTTAGCTTGTAAACTGCTTATTTTGTGGCTTTTTCTTAGTACTTTTTCTAAAAACTGCCCTGTGCACAGTCTCACTACCCTTTTTCATAAGCTTGCATAAGATTCATTAGTGAGCTTTAGCCTGAGTGATTTGGCTTTTTGATAAGCTTAGCCACTAGTCTATAGGTTCCAGTGCTTATTTTTCCTTTCCAAGCTCATTTCATAGGGCTGCACTTAGCTTTTAATTTGTACCATTTTTCTGTCTATACTGCCTTGTCAGTGTAAACCTCCATTTTCACAAGCTCCTCATAAGCTCACCTGTGGACCCCACAGTGTGAGCTTTAGCTTTTTGAAAAGCCAATAAGCTCAGCTTATTGGATCAGCTTTTACTTTGGGCTCCCAATCATCCCTATGGGCCCCACATAGCCCTGCATTCTGTCTCATTTTGCTTTGGTCTGTTTGGTCTGTGATATTTTGGATTTGCTTATTTTGCTTATTGGCTTATCCAGTGTGTTTTGTTGCATGATTTAGCTTCTTTTCAGTGTATTAAGCTCATTTGTTTTCATAATTATACATAGTTCTCAGTCTATAGCATATTTGTAGCTTTTTCTTATTCAAAAATCCAAAAAAGCAATCTGTCAAGACCAAAAGCTTGCACAGAGCTTATTTTTGAACTTAAGCAAAAGTGTTTTTACAAAAGTTGTTCATTTTTAGCATATAATCAGTTGTAAAAAAGAAAATTCCAAAAATAATCACTTTTAAAAAAGTGATAGCTTCTATTTAAGCCATTTGGCTTATTGTTCAGCTTTTTCAAAAAGCAATTTTCATTTTTATAATTTTCATAAGTTCCTGGTCACTTGTAGTATTTATAATAATTTTCTTAGATTTTTATCTGTTAATTTAGTATTTATAATAAATAAAAATAGTTAAAGTAGTTTAAATTGAAAAACCAAAAAGAAAATCACTTACTGTTTATTTTTAATCACTAGTATCTTTTTATAATTTTTCTAGTTCTTATTAATTATAAAGTATTTTTAGAAATTAGTTTCACAGTTTTTACTGTTCATTTTCTATTATTCTCATTTAAATTAGTTTAAATAGTTTTTAATTAATAATTAAGTAAATAATTAATAAAATAGTGTAATAATAGTTTTATAAACTTTTTATAATTTTTTAAGGTTCCTGAATTAGTTAATTAGTTTTATAAAATATTTTATAATTTTCTAAGTCATCTTTAGTATTATTAGTAATTTAAATTAGTTAAACTAGTTTAATTAATATAATTAGTAATTAATTAATATTAAATTCAGAAAAAGACAAAAATATTTATTTTCAATTTTTACATTTCTTTTAAGTTATTTTAAAGGTTTAGAAATTAATTTTGCAATTTTCTAGTTTAAATTTGTAATCTTAATCATTTTAAGTATTAACTTTAATTAGTTTTTATTAAGTTTTAAATAGTTTTAGTAAATAATTAATATTTAAATAATAAAATAATCAAAAAAATAATTTTCTTTTTATTTTAAGTTTGTAAAAGTTGCATTTTTACCCCCTATAGTTTATTTTTGCATATTTCCACTTTTCCAGTTCGCATTTAGGTTTTAGGATTATTTGCATTTCTGTATTTGTTAATACTGTTCCATTAGCATTTCAAGCAATCAGTAGTGTAAAAATCAATCCAAATCTTTATCTGGTTACCATTCCTGAATCACTCATTCCCAAAACGTTTTCAAAATACCATTTCAATCTCGCTGAGACTTAACGACCCGGGGATACACTGTGCTTACACCAGATCATAAATTGATCTCTCCTTTCTCAGATTTGACTTGTTGACCACACCTGGTTAACTGGTTAGTTTGGGAGGAGTCACCTTGCCAGCACAACTTCATCAGTGTTGGCGTCTAAATCATCGTTATGAGCTTGCAAACCTTTTTCTTTACCCACCAATGTATCGGCACCCCTTTGTGGAACTGCCTCGTCAACCCCATCTGGTACAACCTCATCTGTAACCATATTAACCACATGAGAGAAAAGAGAGGGGAGTATTTTTCTTTTCTTATTTATTTTTCATTTCTATTTTCTTCTTTATCATTTGTACAAACGGGACTTTGTACATCTTAAGTGGGGGGATGGGAAATAGAAATGTGGACCTAATTTTGCCCAGATTTTTCTAGTTTATTTTGAAAAATTTTGCCATTTTTTTAAAACTTTTGACATGTTTTTCTTAACCGAACTAGAATAGACCTTAGCCGAGCGCATTTAACCCTTGAATTAATATGGTGAAGATTAGCCTATTCAGTTTCACCCTGTTTACCCAAATCCACCAAAATATTGAGTGTGCCGGTAGTTTTGTAAACTTTAGAACTTGGCTTTTACATCATTTCAAACCCATATACGAGTAATGTGCTAGACGCATTTGGAAGGAACGATTTTAGAAGGCAATATTTTAGGATTATCACCCAAATAGCCTTATATGTGTGTGTTTATCGATTAGTCACCTCGACTTCTCGACCCCCGTGTAAACCCTTTTGTTGCACTTATCTTTAGTGTAAGATACCCCTAGTACACCCTTTTGAGCCATTCCTTTCGTTTCTTACCCAAATATATATTGTTTCGATACACCATTACACCTTAGCCTACCGTGTAGTCTAGTCTATGATTGGGAAGTTGTTGTTTGCCCTAGTTCGAGGTCTAAGTGGATGAATTCAGGAATCACACCTACAAAGACAAATCATTAAAGATCATTTAAACACCCCCCCCCCCAATTTTCTCATGTATTGTTCATCTCAAGTGGGGGGATGTATATTGTTGTTAGCAAAAAAAATGTGAAATTCCGTATGTAGATACTTGAAATAAATAGGTGCACCAATGTATAGCACCTTGATGAAGAGCTTATCAAAGATCGAAGAGGCCACCTCGGTCACAATTGAAAAAAAAAGAGTTGGTGAATAATTCTACACCAACATGAAGACCAAGTTTTGTGCCCATAATGACGTCCTTTAATGGTACATTAACTTGATATGATCCAATTTCTGCGTTTCAAAGTTTAGAGCATGGGCGAACGGTAAATGGTGATGACTTAGTTGTAGGCTTAGACTATTTGCTTTTTATTTTTCTTTTACACCAATTATGTGAAATCCCATGTCTATTCCTACCCTTAGTCGTGAATCATGCTTAGGTGAAGGATTCGAGCAGGTCTTGGTGTCTTGCCCGGCGTTCCGGTCATGTATCATTTCCTTTGTCGCTTTAGATGTAGCATGTTAGTAATGACACCACACCCTTAACCTTATATGTGTTCACCCAATGTTGCCTTCAAGGGTTGTTCCGACCTTAGCTCTAGTGGGGGAGTTTTGTGTAACTGCCAAGCCTATGATAGAATACATACTATGACTGTGCAATGAGTGATCACCCCGAAAATTGACACTTAGAATATAGAGAGAGTGAGTGTTTGTTCCCCTTTTAGTGAGGTGTTCGGCTTCAAGAAATTCTAGCATAGGATATTTTTAAATGAATGTTTCCCTAGTGATAATGGGGAATTTCTTTTTGAAAGTACTTCTAATAAGGTCTACTTGAGGGCAAGTAGAGTTCAAGTGGGGGGATATTTGATAACATCAAATTATCTGATATTCTAAGCATCAATTACCCCTCATATTGGATGATTTTAGCTTATTATTGTCTATTATATAGTCTTATTGCTTCCTATTTTGTTTCAGGACTGTTGATAGGGTATGGAGCGACAAATGGATGAAGTTGGACTTAAGACAAGATTTAAGCATTCTATTACAAGAAGACTACGGCGTAACTAAGTGATGAGGTTACGCCGTAGCTATTTTATGACGTGGAATTATCCTTAATTTGAAGACTACGGCGTAACTAAGTGATGAAGTTACGCCGTAACAATATGATGACGTGGAATTATCCACATGTTGAAGATTACGCCGTAACTAGTAACAATGTTACGACGTATTGAAGAGTCCGTGGCTAACTTGGAGAACTTATTAAAGACTACGGCGTAGCACTACTTTATATCTACGGCGTAATTGAGATTACGACGTAACATTTCTTCCAACTACGCCGTAACTAGACCTACGGATAAGATTAATTGAAGATTACAAAAGCTACGGCGTAACTAGTAATAGCATTACGCCGTAGCCGTTTCCTGGCCTATAAATACCGGACGATTTTGCTACTTTTGGATCATCTCCCCTTTCCCAAACCTCTCTAGGGTTTGGGGAGAGCAACCACAGAATAAGATGACGGAGTTAGGAGCCAGAAGATGGAAGCTCTCGCCTATTCGAGTTTGGATTCTCTTACGATTTCCCTTAATCATTTGATGAATACTTATTGTTAATTCAAGTTCAATTCAGTTATTTGTTCTCTTTTATTGCTTCGTAGAGATATCTTCTTTGTCCATTCACATGAACTAGTTTCGGTAGTATTATATGCTTGTTTGTATCTGTTACGCTAGCTTAAACTGAATTAAGACCCCAGTTTAGTTAGTAGGCTAGAAGAATTGACCATAGGACACTAGCCTGATGGATTGCGAGGAAATGGGAGGGATGACTGATGCGGGGGATTGCGACCACGCACTAGGGTTTTACTTCTCAAGGGATCTTGAGAGGCTTGCAATCCCCACCAGGCAGTGTACCTAACAGATGTAGTATAGTGTAGTGGCAAGTACCGGGGGATTGATCGTTCTCTGCGGGAATAGTGTCGTTAGGATTGAAAAGCTACTCTAATAGGTCTAGGGGTGAGGGAAGATTCTTTTTTTGTATTTTTATATTTAGGAAAGCAAGTAAAAATCTCGGGTTTGAAGGAGTGGGCGGAATTAGTTGCTAGTCAACTAACCCAAATAACTACTAATGCAAGTAAAATAAAATAAAATGAAAGTAAATGTTTGTGAAAACTAATATGGAGAGAAGTGTGTTTACTTAGATTTCCTTACTCCCTAACTATCTTTTACCGATTGATTAGTGTGTATTAATTGCGTGGATGACGGATTGTATTCCTTAATAACGGTCGTGGGGGTGTGTACGGACTTCCCCAACTCTATAAGCTCCTACTTCACTCCTATGTCGAGCCGGCTAAGAAGCTCCTAACATGGGATCACTAGAATTCGCTCATGCATTAAATACAATCAAATAACCTTAGTACACCTTGGTTCATGTTTCTTAAGACGTTCAAGCATGTTACCAACCGGAAGTCTGCCAGTTTTCTTAAGCCTAACATCGATAATCACCCATCCAATACAATTAATAACACACCATTCAATCAATAATCAATAGTTAGGTTTCATTAGATCTAAGCAAACACAAAGAAAACCTAGCCTAGCATGTTAAATAAAAGACAAGCGTAAGATAGAATCAAACAACACATAGACATATTGAATGATTAATTGATTACTTATCTTCAATGTAACATGAGAGATCCAAGGGTATAAAACCCTTAAAAAAGCTGCAAAAATCGTCTAGGGTTTCTCCCTTAAAAGTTCCACACAAGTTCCCCTTTATGACTAAAAATTATGAGAATATATATAGAAAATCAGATCTGACGGCGTCACGTTATAGCCTTGACGTCGTCACCTCGCTGTGGTTAGGGTTTCTTAATGGCCTTCTTGAAGCCGTCCCTCTTTAATCCGTTCTGGCTTATCAAGGCTTGACGGCGTCACATCCAAGCTTGACGCCGTCAAGGGTACTATTCAGCAGATTTTTGGCACTTTGTCAAATTCTTCACTTTTATGCTCCAAAAACGTCCAAAATGCTTCCTTTTCCAGAATTTCTCTCCAAAGTACCTAAAATGACAAAAGGAACGATTTAGGGCGATATTTGATCAAATAAATACGATTTAGGGCTTAAATGACCCCCGAAAAGCGGTACACTCTTCGCCTTATCAAATACCCTTACACTTGAGATTTGCTTGTCCTCAAGCAAATGTGCTTTTATTCTAATCAAAATACAAGTTAGGGGTCATTTAACGCTAATATAAAAGTAATTACAACAATTAATCGTTCCCCTTTAATCATAACAAGCACGGAGATTACATACTAGCACCTCAAAAGTAGTGTTTAGATACTCACATCTCTCAGGTGTCATAGAATTATATCTCATAAATGAAAATGGACAATATCTCTCACTACCTGTCGTAGCAAATAGATTACCATAGGCTTGCGAAAGGATCGAAAACCTTCTCCACTAGGCGTAAGCACCTAAGATAAACTATCAAAGAGGACTTTACAAAAAGGGTTGTAATGAGGTGTAGGGATATGATAAACACGGATTTGTTGGATAAGGGATATTTTACTGGTGGCGAGTTAAAAATCTTGATTAATTACATGTACAATATGGCGTTGCTAAGCCAAGACTAGACTCGACTAACGCTAATTCAAAAACTAATAAACATAAAATAAACATAAAAAGAAACGGGATGGTAGTCCGTATGTTTTTTTCTACTTTTCTTTTTCTCATTTTTTTCAATTTTTTTTTCTTTTTTTTTTGCATACATTCTTGCCCTACCATCCAAAATAATACATCATAGGGGCCTCGGTTCTCCCCTTACACTTGAACTTTTACATACTTTACAAATAACTATTCTAATGACTCGAATTAAGATAATCGAAACACTTGGAGTACTTTTAAAATATTTAGCACATATGGGGGTAATAATGTTGTTCTTCCCCATTACTCCATTACACTAGTACTTTACCCATGAGTCCCATGAGTCCCAAAACAATATGTACAAAGATATGACTCGACTTAGCAACCATGTAATCAATTAGATAATTAACTAAGGGTTTAAACAAATGTTGTCACAATAATGCACTAAAGATGAGTGCATACAAGGTAGGCTAAGGCGATTTGGGTGTACATTTAAGTGGGGTGTAACAAATTCTTCCTTTAAGTATAATGCTTAAAGTTAGAAATGAAAAGATAGGCTCAGAGGGGTGTACTAGGGGTATCGTGTACCAAAGATGGGTATAACGTAAGGGTGTGGGAGAATTACTTGACCAAGGTAGCCAAAGTAATTATAACAAAAACACAGGTGTAAAACAATGGGTTAATCCTAATGCCTCTTATCATGTAGTAAATCTAACTACACGAATGTAGTCTCACTTGTGGATTCGGGATGGCCCTATCGCAAGTTCTAGAATCTAAGTGCTACCGGTACACACATCATAGCATAAATGCTTTTCCTACCAATTCTAGGGGCAAACCTCACATATTTGGGGTGAAAAATTTTTTAGTAGTACGGTTTTGTGCTAGTCATATAACTCCTATCCATGAGACGCTCATTAAGACCAAAGTTTCACTCCTAAATGTTGTAAAAAAATTTAAATTTGGCACTAAAATTGCCCTAACAGGTATTTATCTCAGTTTTATTACACATCTACCTTTAAACAAACAAAAATCAAGCGTAATTGCATTCTCTAAGGTATCGTAATTTACCCCCCCCCCCCCTTACGCTTAAGATGAACATTGTCCCCAATGTTCAAATAATAAGATGTAAAAGTAAATAAGGTAAGAGAATGAAATCAAATACTCCCCTGATTCACTCGGTGGATAAAGGGGTAACATGGTTAGATCTTCTTCCAAGAAAATGAACACTCAAAGCTTCCCTTCCGAAATATAAATCATCTTCTTGTCCAATAACCTGTTAAACCTGAGAAAACAAACACGAAACCGGCATAACATCGGTGGGATAAATCTGTATAAGTATATAATGCTTGTGAAATGAATATTTTGCAGATTCCTGGAGTTTATAAGTTAGAGATTTTATAAAGCATTTTATGATTCCGGAAGAAAAACAAAACTTTCAAAAATTCCATAAAATTGAACCTGACGTCGTCAGAAGTGATCTGACAGATTTCTCATGTTAAGTTTCCGGAAAATTTCTGGAAAAACTCAATTCTTACTTCCTGGAAATCCTGCAAAATATCATTATGACTCGATACAAGCATTTGACTCAAACAATTACTAATATGTATGTCAATTTAATATTGTTATGATTCATGTTCATTTGTTCTTATAAACCGATTTAGATTTCCCTTACACTTATCTTTTGCAAAATACCTTTATATGTAGTTAAGACGAAGTTAAAAACAAAATAAAGCATTTTCACAATTTTGAAACATGAATCAATAATCAATAAAAATTAAACATGCATACGGAAACAAAAAAAATCAAACAAGCAAACAAATAAACACACAAAGTTTGGGTTGCCTTCCAAGAAGCGCTTTTCTTTATTAACGAGTCTTGTAGCTAGACTCAAGGTCACGGGCTCATCTAGTTTCACTAATGCTCACGTACCCAAGTGTGAGCCACCTAATTGTTGCCTCATCCCTCTTATAGTCATCACTTAGCTCTAAACATCTGCGATAACACCTCTTATTCTTTTCATGAGGATATTTGAGCCTTTTTCTTATGTCCTTCTCACTCAACACATCTAGAGGGGGAAACCTATTACATTTCTCAATAGAAAAGTTTTTATATCTAGGGTGTGCACGGGGCATTTGATAAACAAAATCCTCATCCTCATCTGAGAATGTAATTAACCCTTCCATTAGTTTTTCATCCAAGTTGGTTAATCTTTTGAAGGGCTTCCCGAACACAACTTGGGTGAGGTTACTATCAATAAACTCTCTTAGATCTTCCATAACCATAAAGTCCGTTTGATAGGTAAACCTCCCCACAAACACATGCAACGTCTTAGCCCTAGCAACAATATTATCTCTTTGACACTCTAACTCATTTACCATGATTTTATTGTATTCAGCACGCGAAATTATGTTCATTGGCAAAGATGAGTTAAGGTAGGCGTCAAAGCTTCTAAATCCAATTTTGCAAGGGAATTGCATGTTAAACAAACTATCTTTCTCAATCTTTGTTCTAGGGTCAACATTCTTTAGAGGGTTAGCTCTTTCCTCTCCTTCAGGGTTATCTACTACTTCCCCATTCCCTAGGTCCTCATCAGAATCTGACGAATAGTAAAAAGGGCCATTTTCATGGTCGGTGTCATGGTCAGATTCGTCCATATTAGAATGGTTGTCAAAGTGATGATCGGGTGATAGGTTTGGTGGGTTTTCGTTTTCGACAATAGGGGGCAGGTTGGGCAATTGAAAATTCCTACGGCGGAAAACACGAATAACAGGGATCAAACGATCAATATTACTCATAAAGAAGTATTACGAACAATTGCACAAAGAAAAAGATAGACTAAAGAAAAACCTAGAAAAATAAAATAAAAATCTCACTAGAAAGGAATCTAGTGAATAGACCTAATAAAATAAAAATTCAACCTAAACAATAACTATTCCCCGGCAGCGGCGCCAAAAACTTTGATGCGCGGGATTGCGACCACGCACTAGGGTTTTACTTCTCAAAGGATCTTGAGAAGCTTGCAATCCCCACCAGGCAGTGTACCTAACCGATGTAGTATAGTGTAGTGGCAAGTACCGGGGGATTGATCGTTCTCTGCGGGAATAGTATCGTTAGGATTGAAAAGCTACTGTAATAGGTCTAGGGGTGAGGGAAGATTCTTTTTTTGTATTTTTATATTTAAGAAAGCAAGTAAAAATCTCGGGTTTGAAGGAGTGGGCGGAATTAGTTGCTAGTCAACTAACCCAAATAACTACTAATGCAAGTAAAATAAAATAAAATGAAAGTAAATGTTTGTGAAAACTAATATGGAGAGAAGTGTGTTTACTTAGATTTCCTTACTCCCTAACTATCTTTTACCGATTGATTAGTGTGTATTAATTGCGTGGATGACGGATTGTATTCCTTAATAACATTCGTAGGGGTGTGTATGGACTTCCCCTAACTCTATGAGCTCCTACTTCACTCCTATGTCGAGCCGGCTAAGAAGCTCCTAACATGGGATCACTAGAATTCGCTCATGCATTAAATACAATCAAATAACCTTAGTACACCTTGGTTCATGTTTCTTAAGACGTTCAAGCATGTTACCAACCGGAAGTCTGCCAGTTTTCTTAAGCCTAACATCGATAATCACCCATCCAATACAATTAATAACACACCATTCAATCAATAATCAATAGTTAGGTTTCATTAGATCTAAGCAAACACAAGGAAAACCTAGCCTAGCATGTTAAATAAAAGACAAGCGTAAGATAGAATCAAACAACACATAGACATATTGAATGATTAATTGATTACTTATCTTCAATGTAACATGAGAGATACAAGGGTATAAAACCCTTAAAAAAGCTGCAAAAATCGTCTAGGGTTTCTTCATTAAAAGTTCCACACAAGTTCCCCTTTATGACTAAAAATTATGAGAATATATATAGAAAATCAGATCTGACGGCGTCACGTTATAGCCACGCCGTGGTTAGGGTTTCTTGATGGCCTTCTTGACGCTGTCCCTCTTTAATCCGTTCTGGCTTATCAAGGCTTGACGGCGTCACATCCAAGCTTGACGCCATCAAGGGTACTATTCAGCAGATTTTTGGCACTTTATCGAATTCTTCACTTTCATGCTCCAAAAACGTCCAAAATGCTTCCTTTTCCAGAATTTCTCTCCAAAGTACCTAAAATGACAAAAGGAACGATTTAGGGTGATATTTGATCAAATAAATACGATTTAGGGCTTAAATTACCCCCGAAAAGCGGTACACTTTTCGCCTTATCAATGACAACTGACCATACTGCCTTGTGTGAGAATTGACCATAGGACCACCTTACAAGCGGAGGTACTTAAGAAGTTAGAGAGATTTAAGATGTCGAAAGGCCGGATCTCTACCGAATGTGATCTATTAGATTTGGCGCTTAATGACTCAACCAAATATCCAACCTCGGGTTACTTCATGGGAAATGCCCGTGGTTCCTGAGGCGATAGGAAGGAAAGATAGACTAGGATGACCTTACCCTGCAATTCTTAGTGATATTTATGCTACTGTACGATGTTTACGATCTTGAACTATTACTTGAATTACTTGGATTAATGCTCTATCTCTTCCTTCTTTCTCTTGATTCTAATCTGTGATGTGCATTGTGACAAATTACTATTCAATGCTTTCAAACCATTATTTTATTATCATCTTTTACCACATAACATGCTTTGATCTCTTTCACAACAGCTCTAGGGACGACACTCGGATTTACCTAGGCTTTACTACATGCGACCGAGTTCTCTGCCCGTTAGTATGTGTTTTTCCTTGTACGTCTTAGTTTATAAATGTAAAACAGGATGAAAATACGCATCAGGTTTTTGGCGCCGCTGCCGGGGAGCAGTTTAGTTGAAAGATTTCAAGGTATGATTATGTTTGACAACATTATGAGACGTGTACGCCTTTTCAGGTTTGAAATTCGCTCTCTCGTATTATAATTTAAAATTTTTTATCCATAAATTTTTAAACAAGACAATCATTTGAACATTGAAAATAGGTTACGGCGTAACATGTTTCCTAATTACGCCGTAACACCTTCTTCTATATAAACTGTGATAAATTTCATTCTAGGGTTTTTACCACAACTCTTAACCGCCACTACCAAAAACAAATTCGTAAAAAAAAAATAAAAAAAATAAAATAAATAAATAAAAATAAAAATAATTTTCGAATCCTCTTCTCTTCTCCACTCCAATGGCAGGTAATTACCCTTGATCCCTCTTTTTCATTGTTTAACTTTATTAGGGTTTTTCATTGATTTTAGGGATATATATATTTTATGCTATAATTTATGGTATCGACCATTCTAATCTATCCCTAGGATCTATTAATCATGTTACCTAGTTAGATTGATTTTGATATTGCCTTTAATTGTTGGTTGATGAGACGAAAAATGTTACGTTTTTAGGGGTCAGTTTGAGTCCTAATTCGTATATTATTTGATCGGATTTCACCCAAAGTCGTTTATTTTCTCATTTTAGGTACTTTTGAGGAGAAAATCACAAAAGAAGCATTTTCGGGCGTTTTCGGAGTGAAAAAGTGCGGAAAACAACAAAATCTCAAAAGACCCTAAAGTGCACAGAAGGTGACGGCGTCACAAGCTTCAACGTGACGACGTCAGGAACAAATGAAGTGAAGAAATTGGAAGTTACTCATGACGGGCCAGAGAGTTTTTGGCCTAGTCTGGTGACGGCGTCAGGGAAGGCCGTCAGATCTGGAACAAGGCGGCGTGACGACGTCAAGAAGGCCATCACAAAACCCTAATCGTCGGCGTGACGGCGTCACACCTTGGGCTGACGCCGTCAGCCCGTATTTTCTATATATATAGGACGAATTTTATTGTTTTAAAAGAGGAACTTGGTGGAGAACTTAAGGGTTAAACCCTAGCTCGTGTATTACAGACCTTAGAGGGTACTTTTACCCCTCTAACTTGCATGTTTAATCTAAGATAAGTCTTCATTCAATCCATACAATATGTCTATGTGTTGTATGATCTATGTTTGTGCTTTTCTTTCCTTCAACATGCTAGGCTAAATTAACTTGTGTTTGCTTAGATCTAATGAAACCTAACTATTAATTATCATGTGATGTGTATGTTGTGATTGTGATTTGGGTGAATGTTTCATCTACGTTAGACTTAAGAAAACTGGCTAACTTCCTATATGGTAACAAGCTTGAACGTCTTAGGAAACGTGAATCGTATGTGCGTTAATCGATTTTAAGGTAGTATTTCATGCGTAGGTTGCTATCGGTGAGCTTATGATAGGATACTTGACGTATCGTCATAGAGTGAGGTAGGAGCTTATAGAGTTAGGGAATTGAACGCACTCCCTACGACTTGTTAGGAATACACCCGTCATCCACGCAAACTCAACATACTAATTACATGGTAAAAGATAGTTAGGGAGTAATGAAATCTAAGTAAACACTACTTTCCCCACCATTGTTTTCTCAAAACTTTAATTTAATTGGCATAAGTAGATACCTTGGGTTAGTTGACTAGCAACTAATTCCGCCCACTCCTTCAAAACCGAGATTTTACTGCTTTCATAAAAACATAAAAATACAAAAATAATCATCCTCCACCCTTAGACCTTAATTAGAGTAGTCTTTAACCTAACGAACACTATTCCCTGTGAGAGAACGATCAATCCCCCGGTACTTGCCACTACACTATACTACATCGGTCAGGTACACTGCCTGGTGGGGATTGTAAGCCTCTTGAGATCCCTTGAGAGGTAAAACAAAGTGCGTAAGCAATCCCTACGCATCAAGTTTTTGGCGCCGCTGCCGGGGAATAGTTATTGTTTAGGTTAATTTTTATTTTTAATTAGGTCTACTCACTAGACTCCTTTCTAGTGAGATTTTATTTTATTTTTCTAGGATCTCTTTAGTCTATCTTTTTCTTCGTGTTTTTGTTCGTAACCATTACCATCCGACATCATGGAAGGTGGTAATCTTCTCGACCCAAACAACCAAAACTTTCCCAACCCACCTCCTAGAGCCCGCACTTTAGGAGAGTACTCCCGACCTAGCCATCAAGGCTATCGAAACACCATTGAGCTCAACCAAGGAGCCAATGTGACACCCTTGAGATCCGACACCATCCGGTTGGTGCAAAGCGGATGCGCATTCCATGGGCTTCGTTCCGAAGACCCAAATCAACACCTTAAGGACTTCCTCAAAATCGTAGATTCTATAGACCTTAGTGTTGACACCCGAGAGGCCACCCGACTACGCCTATTCCAATTCTCTCTACGTGACCAAGCTAGTCAATGGCTTGAGCGCTTACCCGCAGGATCCATCACCACTTGGGACGACCTAACCACCCTCTTCCTTGCCCAATTTTTCCCACCGGGGAGAACTAGCAAACTTAGGAGCGACATCTTGATGTTCCAACAACATCAAGGCGAAACCCTTTATGAGGCATGGAGCCGATTCAAAGACCTACTTCACAAAGTCCCTCACCACGGCATAGAACTTTGGCTCCAAGTCCAAATATTCTATGACCACATCAACCCCTCCACAAAGCGAACCATTGACCAAGCGGCCGGTGGTAAGCTACGTGATAAAAGTGCGGAGGAATCATGGGAACTCATAGAAGATCTTGCTCTCTATGACAACGAAAGTTGGAACGATCCCCGTGATTTGAACAAAACGGTCAAGGCAATATCCTTGCCTTCGAACAACTCAAGCACTTCCGACCGTAGGATCATGGAACTTGAAGACCAAGTCAAGTATCTAATGAAATCCTACGAAGCTCCTAAACCTTCAAGCCAAGTGAACAAAATCACTTCTTCTTGTGAATTGTGTAGAAGTCCCCACGACACTCGCGATTGCAAGGAACTCCCCGAACAAGCTTTTTCGGATTACGCATCCTCACGTACCGACGGAGCAGGAGATAAGTGGTACACTTTCAAGCCCGAGCAAAACACATACGGTGACTCATACAACCCCTCTTGGAGAAGTCACCCGAACTTTAGGTGGAAACAACCTCAAGGCAACTCTTCCAACACACCTAACCGTTTCCAATCAAGCGGTGCACCCCCAAATCGCAACTCCAACAACAATCCTTCCAACGATTTCGAAGGATTAATGTCTAGCTTTATGGCATCTCAAGACGCTCGATTGTCTAAGTTTGAAGCCGATTTCAAACAACAACAAAGCGAGATGACCAACAAGATTGACATGTTGTTAAAGGTCCTTAATGACCGAGACATAGGAGCCCTCCCAAGCAATACGGTCAAGAACCCGAAACTAGACGTTAATGTTATCTCATCCGTTTCATCCCCTAGTTCTTGTCCGCAATACTATTCGGTCAATGCCACAAGCACATGTTTTAAGCAAACCTAAGTCCCTAAGAAAGACCAAGATACACCACCCACTCACAACCTAGACGAGGAATTTAAGGAACTTCACCTTGAGCGTCCGGTTATCGATGTCTTGGCCCGAGCCCCTTACTATAATGCCCTCTTAGAAAAATATGTGGAGAAACTTAAGTTAGGAAAGAATGGGACCGCCTTTGTTCAAAACAATTTACCCAAAAAGATGGACGACCCAGGTATATTTGTGTTACCTTGTAGGATAGGAGACTCCAAGACCTTTGATACGCTGGCCGATTTAGGATCAAGTCTCAACTTAATCCCACTTTCTATTTATCAAAGTCTTAAGCTAGGAAGAATGGAGGATACAGAAGTACTAATAGGCCTAGCGGACGGGAGTATTGCTTATCCCGTTGGAGTAGTTAAAGACGTGTTAGTGAGTGTAGGGAAAATGACCTTGTCAGCCGATTTTCACGTCCTTGATATGAAAAGTGACCCTACGTGCCCTTTGTTAATAGGAAGAGGATTCTTAGCGACCGCTAGTNNATACGGTCAAGAACCCGAAACTAGACGTTAATGTTATCTCATCCGTTTCATCCCCTAGTTCTTGTCCGCAATACTATTCGGTCAATGCCACAAGCACATGTTTTAAGCAAACCCAAGTCCCTAAGAAAGACCAAGATACACCACCCACTCACAACCTAGACGAGGAATTTAAGGAACTTCACCTTGAGCGTCCGGTTATCGATGTCTTGGCCCGAGCCCCTTACTATAATGCCCTCTTAGAAAAGTATGAGGAGAAACTTAAGTTAGGAAAGAATGGGACCGCCTTTGTTCAAAACAATTTACCCAAAAAGATGGACGACCCGGGTATATTTGTGTTACCTTGTAGGATAGGAGACTCCAAGACCTTTGATGCGCTAGCCGATTTAGGATCAAGTCTCAACTTAATCCCACCTTCAATTTATCAAAGTCTTAAGCTAGGAAGAATGGAGGATACGGAAGTACTAATAGGCCTAGCGGACGGGAGTATTGCTTATCCCGTTGGAGTAGTTAAAGACGTATTAGTGAGTGTAGGGAAAATGACCTTGTCAGCCGATTTCCACGTCCTTGATATGAAAAGTGACCCTACGTGCCCTTTGTTAATAGGAAGAGGATTCTTAGCGACCTCTAGTGCATTGATAGATTGTAAAGCGTCTATGNTGATGCGCTAGCCGATTTAGGATCAAGTCTCAACTTAATCCCACCTTCAATTTATCAAAGTCTTAAGCTAGGAAGAATGGAGGATACGGAGGTACTAATAGGCCTAGCGGACGGGAGTATTGCTTATCCCGTTGGAGTAGTTAAAGACGTATTAGTGAGTGTAGGGAAAATGACCTTGTCAGCCGATTTCCACATCCTTGATATGAAAAGTGACCCTACGTGCCCTTTGTTAATAGGAAGAGGATTCTTAGCGACCGCTAGTGCATTGATAGATTGTAAAGCGTCTATGATAGCGGTAGGAGAGGGGGAAACTAGATCCGTGTATGATGTTAAGAAGCATGCCTACGACACCGGTGAGGAACCTATTCCTCCTTGGGTAGAATTGGGTAGGAGACCCTCTAGATACGGACCTTGGGTAAACGGTGACTTCATAGGACCTCAAAGGCCATTCTATTTAGAAAAGGATTTTATAGACCAAACTCAATTGGTAGAACAACTATTGGCTAGGGACATTGAATTAGACCCGTTTGAGGATCCTCTTGTCTTTAGAAAGATGGTAGAATTCTTAGGAACCTTACCAATCAATCTAAGGATGAATAAGTGAAAAAGTGAGGAAGAGAAGGAAAAATGGGATTGGAAGAAGCCACCCAAAGAGGGAGACGGGCAATGGCACATTAAGCTCACTCTCTATGATCCGGATGGGGAAAAATTCGAAAAAGCATATAAGACTAGACCCACCAATAGGAAGTTGAAAGAGAAGTTCGACCCCAAAGATATTTTGAATGAGGGGGTAACTCATCTAGGAGTCACATAACGAGGCAAGGCCTCGAGTCTAGCTACAAGACTCTTTAATAAAGAAAAGCGCTTCGTGGGAGGCACCCCATGCCTATCTTTGTTTTGTTTGTTTTTATGTATTATTTGTTTC
The DNA here is from genome assembly GCA_014162995.1 of Artemisia annua. Taxonomy (NCBI): domain Eukaryota; kingdom Viridiplantae; phylum Streptophyta; class Magnoliopsida; order Asterales; family Asteraceae; genus Artemisia; species Artemisia annua. The sequence continues at coordinate 35,959 of LBNU01037169.1, read as the reverse complement.
CGTATGCATGTCTATTATTATTGTTTGAGATTCATGATTTAACTTGATTGTAAAAATGCTTTATTTTGTTT
>LBNU01037169.1:10621-35113 GCA_014162995.1 Artemisia annua | reverse complement strand
ACTTGGGTTAGTTGACTAGCAACTAATTCCGCCCACTCCTTCATAACCGAGATTTTACTGCTTTCATAAAAACATAAAAATACAAAAATAATCATCCTCCACCCTTAGACCTTAATTAGAGTAGTCTTTAACCTAACGAACACTATTCCCTGTGAGAGAACGATCAATCCCCCGGTACTTGCCACTACACTATACTACATCGGTCAGGTACACTGCCTGGTGGGGATTGCAAGCTTCTCGAGATCCCTCGAGAGGTAAAACGTAGTGCGTGTTGCAGTCCCACGCGCATCAATACCACCCGATAAGATTTTGTAACCTGATTCAACCCGATTCGATAAGCCTTATCGAGTTCGGGTCGAGTCAACCCGACCCTACCGACACCCCTACATATAACCCGTTTAATAGACGGGTCATGTTTGTGTTGAGTAAGACTATGTTTATTGGTAAAGGTCACCAATCGGTTGGAGTACAAAATCAAATAAATACTTAATATAATATTGAATTTGTAAAAATTGAAAAGATAATGCAATAACCTGGCCACCAACCTGGTCACTTGGTGACTTTCATTTTTCTGACCCAATTTGCCAAATGTCATAACATGAAAGGTTATGCATATTTTCTTTGTAGTTAAATTAAATATAAAAGAACTAATATTATATGTTAGGTTGGCTGTTGATAAATGGTAAAAAAGTTGAAATTGGTTCTATGGGTTGATTGTATAGATGGATGAGTAAGAAAATAATATTTTAATGAGAGATTGTGTTGTGATAAATTGTTGATAAACATAGTCTAAGGGCCCGCTTGGTTAAGGTTTATAAGGGGTAATCAATGTGTAAGATAATGATTGAAAGAGGTTGGTTAAAGGAAATATAATGCCCCATTACCTAGTATTGGGTAATACCTCATTCCTCAACAAATTGAGGAGAATGCTTATTATATTCCATTGTATTTCTTTTACCAATACTTTTCTCTTTTCCTTCTTTGAATTAAGCGGGCCCTAAGTATTAAACAGATCAACTCGGGAACATGTTTAAGTATATAAGTCTCTAAAATTAAAAAATAACTTATTTTATGTTGGATTTGGATTAAATGTATTTTGTTATGTACTTGAGAAGTTAATACGAGTAAATTATGATTATAATTCGGATATCACTGAAATTGTCGTACACTTACATATATATATATATATATATATATATATATATTAAAAAGAGGCAAACTTGTCAGTGTAACTGCTACGTCACTACGTAAGACATAATTTGTTTAGGGTGCGTTTGGTTTATAAAGGGGTTTGGATTTGAATTTGGATTTGGTTTAGGATTTGGATTTAATTTAGGATTTGGAGAGATAAATTATATTCATTTAATAGATTTTATAATAAAATTAAAAGTATAAATATTATTTAAAAATAAATTTATATGTATGTGTGTGAGAGAGAAAGAGAGAAAAATTAAATTAAGTGTGTGAAAGAGAATATAATTAATAAAACCCACCATGCCACATGCCTTTGGGTTTTAGTGGGCCCGTTGCACTATTTGAATTCCACACCCCCAACCAAACAACAAAGTTTTAAAAGCAAAACCAAAACATACTTAAAACCCACATACCAAACGGCACCTTAGTTCTTGATTATGCCAAATTCTTCCGATTCTTTCTTGCATATAATGACATAATGCAGTAAGAAAAATTAGAGATTTGTAAACAATCAAAGAATCTTTAGACCATTCGAATAATGGGATAATTTTTGGCTCAACTGGATGATTTATATTTCGGTTAGGGCCAAATAACTTAGACTCGGGGTAATGGTCATCCGGCCACCACTTTCACCTTTTCGACATATCAGTTTTTTAAACGCATCACATTTACCACCACCTTTAAAGGCGTAGTGTCACCACCTAACCAATAAACCAAATATATAAAAATACCTCGATCACTTTATACAAACACATAAGCCTTCCAACATTTTCTTACACAAACTTTATACAAAGTAACAACACTGTTCGTTCAGATGTCCATGTTCTTAAGCCTGGTAGTAATGGTGACCGCAAATGATCGTGATCACTCTGCCACCTCAACGCTAATTTAATTTTATCCCTCTATGACTTTCTGCAATATCAAGTTAGTTTAATAAGGCGATCACAGTTATCACAAAAAAATACTATACAAAAACAATGTAATAAACAAACCCACACACAACACTCATACAAACAACTCGGTCGCCTGGCCGGCCAATTCTTCATTTTTTGGGGGGAGGAGACGTGTTTTGTGTGCAAGCCGTAAGAGAGGGACGCGTTTTACAAGACGACCAACCACAAGGTCGATCACCCATTACGGGTAGTCTAAGAGTTTTTGTTTTTAACTTTTTATCATATCGTAGACAGATACGACTACACTTCACATGAATCACGATGCTTGTGTATATCCATAGAAAATCTATACGAAATTATGTAGCACCAACTATTCTTGTAAAAAAAAAAAAAAAACTATATCTTCTCAAAAGTCAAATAACCAAAAACCTCTTTTTTAAGAAAACTAGATGAGTACCCGTGCATAGCAACGGTATTTTATAGCGACAGATCGTTTAGTGATTAAAAAAATTTATTTGTGTTATAAATAAAAAAATAATAAAAGTTTAAAGATTTGGGATTAAACATAATGTTTTGAAACCCGGTTCGACCCGGGTGGTTCAACGGGTTGAACCGTTCCGGTCGAAAAACGGATCAATTTAAACCGAGTCACGCCGACAGGTTGGGTCGAAAACGGGTTAAATTAAACCGGGTCAACCCGTCGGGTTTGAAGTGTCCCGGGTCAACCCGGTTCTCGATGTGTATTAACAGTTTTCTTTTAAAATATATTAGATTAATTATTTTATATTTTAGACTAGATTAACGACCCGCCCGATGGGCGGGCTAGTTTCGATATATTATTTAATATAACTTAAGATATTTGCAATTTAAATTATACATCGAATATAAATCACAATAAAAAACCTAAAAAGTTATTTGAATACAAATTGTTGATTGTTCTTAAACAACTAAAACCAAAATACATAACGTAACAAATAAATTCCAACTCATCTAAGTTTGTGTAAAACTTCTTTAAATACAACGTTGTTTGTTTTATTAGTGTAGTTACCCTCTCTGTCGCAACAAAGAACTCTCAAACCTTCCTTGCTCTTAACCCTTGAAACAGCTACATACAACTGACCATGAGAAAAAACAGGACGTTTTTAAAAAAGGCCAACCTTTGACAATGTTTGCCCTTGACTTTTATTGATTGTCATCGCAAAACACATCGATATAGGAAACTGTCTTCTGTTGAGTTTGAAAGGCATTTTCTTGTCCGACGGGCTTACGACCATACGTGAGATTGCGCATATTTGTCCAATATTACCTCCAGATATTATCCTCGCCTCAATGTTGTTCACTCCCAATCTTAATATTTGCAGTCTTGTACCATTGCAAAGTCCGGCCCTTTGGTTAATGTTACGAAGGCACATAACCGGGGCACCTACCTTCAACGTTAACTGGTGGTGAGGGATTCCCGACATTTTGATGGTGTTCAAAAATTCAGTCGTATACAACGTCTCATCAAATGAATCATCCAGGTCGGTCAGACAAACTGTATCCGAGCTAAAATAGGTTTTTTGTTCTCCGTCTAACAACGACATCATATGCTCATTTATTATATCAACCTCGTCATGTGTAGGAGCAAGAATAGCCCTCACTTGGAAATAAGCCGGATTCCATAGATTAGCAAGCAAACCAGGATATATCTCTTGTATTATAGCGCTAACATGGTCTGCCGAGTCTGGAATTAACCTTTCTAATGAGAATTCAACTACAGCCTCACCATCATTTTTACCGCCTACTTTACCATCACCTATATCAAGAATCCTATCTGCAAATTCCTTAATTTCTTCCTTTTTGTTCGAATCCGTCCCAACTGTAAGCCGCATGTTAACGGTTAAGTTTAGAACCTTGCAATGTTGCCACAGTTTAGAAGCGTTTATAGATGCATGGACAACATCCTGCCTACTGCCGTTGTACTAACTTATATCGAAACTGTTGTTAATAATAAATATAGTGTTTAAAAAAATACACTTAAAGTTCATACCAGTTTATCTAACTCATAAGTACTTTCATCACACCAAGTTTTGCCATCAATAAAGTCATCCAAATGTTGTTCCTCGCTTGAAGATATATCAATCAACTCTTCATCCGTTTTAACAACCTTTTTCGACACATAATTATCAACGTCTTCATCAACCGGTTCATCAACTACCTTAAAATAATGTTTCTTACATCGGGACGTTCCTGCATTTTTTTTGTGTGCTTAAACCTAACAGGGGTCTCATCATCAGACGTCTATGTTACGCAATTACATGAAACATATAAGTTAGTAATATGTAGTACAATAGTAACAATGATTACAATTGTTAAAAATATATATATACAATAAAAACAAAAAATAATTAGATATTATTACCCATTTTTCTTTCTTTCCCGAGCTTTTTTCTTCTCAACTTTTTGATCCTTTGTAACTTTTTGATCCTGAACCATCATAAACAAATGCATATTAAAAAAATACGAATTACTTAATAATATTTTCCATGTTATTTACCACTTACAGATTCGTCATCTGATATAATGACGACTGGTACGTCTTTCAGTGACACATCGGTTGGTAACTTTGAATCTAATTCCTTTTGCGTAGCTTGAACATACACATGATTAAAACCATGTTAATAAAGGATATATATAAACTTAATGTACTACAAATAAGATGTTAACATACATTTTATGCTTTGAGATGAACCATTATTTACCGAAGGATGTATGTTTTACAATGAGTATTGGTTTGTATGAATGTTGTTAAGTTTGAAGTGCTTATAAAGTACAATCAGTTAGAGATTTATGGAAATTATTTGAAAATTAAAAGTTTGTTACAATTTTGTTTGGAAATGATGTGTTATAGTATTTTCACTAAAAACAGCATGTTTTGTTACCATATTTTATGAGGTAATGAATGATTTGAAATTCAAAATAAGAATCACTTGTCACTTAACTATATAATTTCGTATACGATTTTTTGTTCCTTCACTAATAGTGCAATACATATAGAAATGGATAAAAATATTTGTAAATTTGCAAAACGAAACATTATAGTGGATAAAAACTAAAATGTTTTATTTTGTATTGTCCTTCCACATAATAGATTTATGTTTCAATTGCTGTATTTCAACTGTTATGAGCGTTATCTAAAACTTTATTATTTAATTAATAAATTAATGGTATCAACGTATCAATGTATCATACTAAGTGATGAGATGAAAAATGTTACGTTTTTAGGGGTCGGTTTGAGTCCTAATTCGTATGTTTTTGGTTTGGATTTCACCCAAAGTCGTTTCTTTTCTCATTTTAGGTACTTTTGAAGGGAAAAGGGATTTTGTGTTGGAAGAACTTTATTTGTTTGTTAAACCCTAGTTCGTGTAATTAGTGACCTTAGAGGGTAGCTTCCTAACCCCTCTAACATTGCATTGTTTAATCCAAGATAAGTCTTTATTCATACAATATGTCTATGCTGTTGTGTGATTTATGCTTGTACTTGTTCTTTCTTTTAACATGCTAGGCTAATTATACTTTGGTGTTTGCTTAGCATCTAATGAAATCCTAACTATTGATTATCATGGTTGATGTGTATGTTGTGCATTGTATCTTGGATGATGTTTCATCTACGTTAGGACTTAGGAGAAAAACTGGGCTCAATCTCCTTATACGGTAACAAGGCTTGAACTCTTTTAGAAACGTGAATCTTATGTGTGCGTTATGATTTTAAGGTAGTATTTCATGCATAGGTTCGCTATCGGGGTGAGCTCATGATAGGATGCTGACGTATTCTTCATAGGGAGTGAGGTTAGGAAACTTATAGGAGTTTAGGGAACTTGAACGCTACTCCTACGACTTGGTTAGGGAATACACCCGTCATCCACGCAAACTAACATACTAATTACATGGTAAAAGAGTAGTTAGGGAGTAATGAAATCGTAAGTAAACACTATCTCCACCACTGATCTTTCTCTAAAAAACAAAAAAATACAAAAATATAAGTAGCTGGTAGAAGTAGATAACTTGTGTTAGCTCTGAACTAGCAACTAATTCCGGCCCTATCCTCAAGAACCAGAGATTTACTGCTTTCANTAAATCCACAAAAGAAGCATTTTCTCGGCGTTTTCGGGGAGTGAAAAAGTGCGGAAAACAACAAAAACTCAAAAGACCTTGAGAGATTACAGAAGGTGGACGCCGTCACACTCTTACAAGGTGGACGCCGTCAGGAACAACGTGAAGTTCCAGGAATCTGGGAAGAAATACTCGTGACGGGCCAGGAGAGTTTCGTAGTGCAAATTGGTGGACGCCGTCAACCAAGGCCCGGTCAGCATTCTTGAACCAGCCAATTATGACCACGGGTCAAGAAGGCCGTCTGAAAACCTAGATCGCCCGGAGGCTGGGGACGACGTCACCTATTGGGGTTGACGCCGTTCAGCCCGCGGCTTTCTTAGTACTATATTTAGAAACGATGGTTTTCTCTTGTGAGTTTAGTATGAACTTTTGCGAGAACTAGGAGTCGAATTTTTTGGGGTGGTGAGAACTTTATTTGTTTGGTTTAAACCCTAGTTCGTGTAATTAGTGACCTTAGAGGGTACTTCCTAACCCCTCTAACATTGCATGTTTAATCCAAGATAAGTCTTTATTCATACAATATGTCTATGCTGTTGTGTGATTTATGCCTTGTACTTGTTCTTTCTTTTAACATGCTAGGCTAATTATACTTTGGTGTTTGCTTAGCATCTATGACAACCTAACGTATTGATTATCATGTGATGTGTATGTTGTGCATTGTACTTGGATGAATGTTTCATCTACGTTTAGACTTAGAGAAAAACTGGGCTCAATCTCCTTATACGGTAACAAGGCTTGAACGTCTTTTAGAAACGTGAATCGCTTATGGTGCGTTTATGATTTTAAGGTAGTATTTCATGCATAGGTTGCTATCGGGGTGAGCTCATTGAATAGGATGCTTGACGTCTATCTTTCATAGGGGATGACGTTAGGAACTTATAGAGTTTAGGGAATTGAACGCTACTCCCTACGACTTGTTAGGAATACACCCGTCATCCACGCAAACTAACAATACTAATCTACATGGTAAAAGATAGTTAGGGGAGTAATGAAATCGTAAGTAAACACTATCTCCACCACTTGATTTTCTCTAAAAAACAAAAAAATACAAAAAATATAAGTAGCTTGGTAGAAGTTAGATAACTTTGCGTTGATGATTCATTTGATGAACGTTGTATACGACTGAATTTTTGAACACATCAAAAGGTCGAATTCCCTCACACCATTAACGTTGAAGGTAGGTGCCCCCCGGTATGCTGCCTTCGTTAACATTAACCAATAGGGGGCTGACTTTGCAATTGTACAAGACTGCAAATATTAAGATTGGGGTGAACAACATTGAGGCGGAGGAATAATATCTGGATGGTAATATTGGGACAAATATGCGCCAATCTCCGTATGGTCGGGTAAAGCCCGTCGGGACAAGAAATGCCTTTTCAAACTCAACAGAAGACAGTTCTATATCGATGTGTTTTGCGATGACCAATCAATAAAAGTCAAGGGAAACATTGTCAAGGTTTGGCCTTTTTTTAAAAACGCTTCCTGTTTTTTTCTCATAGGTCAGTTGTATGTAGCTTGTTTTCAAGGGTTAAGGAGCAAGGAAGTTTGGAGAGTTCTTTTGTTGCGACAGAGAGGGTAACTACCATAATAAAACAAACAACGTTGTATTTAAGAAGTTTACACAAACTTAGATGAGTTGGGGAATTTATTTGTTTACGTTATGTATTTTGGTTTTTAGTTGTTAAAGAACAATCAACAATCTTGTATTTCAAATAACTTTTTAGGGTTTTTTATTGTGACTTTATATTCGGATGCTATATTTAAATTGCAATATCTTAAGTTATATTAAATAATATATCGAAAACTAGCCCGCCCATCGGGGCGGGTCGTTAATCTATTCTAAAATATAAAAATAATATATCTAATATATTTTTAAAAGAAAACCTGCTTAATACACATCGAGAACGGTTGGACCCGGGGACACTTAAACCCGGGGACGGGGTTGACCCGGTTTAATTTAAACCCGTTTTTCGACCCAACCTGGTCGCGTGACTTCGGTTTAAATTGATCCGTTTTCGACCGCGACGGTTCACCCGTTTGAACCACCCGGGGTCGAAACCGGTTTTCAAACATTATGTTTAATCCCAATCTTTAACTTTTATTATTTTTTTAATTTAAAACAAATAAATTTTTTTAATCACTAAACCGATCTGTCGCCTATAAATACGTTGCCTATGCACGGCGGTACTTTCATCTGTTTTCTTAGAAAAAGAGGGGTTTTTGGTTATTTGGACTTGGGCAGAAGGATAAGTTTTTTTTTTTTTTTTCAAGATAGTTGGTGCTACATAATTTCGATAGAATTTCTATGGGATTACACAAGCATTCGTGAATTCATGTGAGTGTAGTCGTATCTGTCTACCGATATGATTAAAAGTTTAAAAACAAAAACTCTTAGATACCCGTAATGGGTGATCGACCTTGTGGTTGGATCGTTTGGTAAACGGTTCCCTCTCTTACGGGCTGCACACAAAACCGTCTCCCTCCCCCCAAAAAATGAAGAATCTTGGCCCCCAGGCGAGCCGAGTTGTTTGTATGAGTGTTGGGTGTGGGTTTGTTTAGTGTACATTGTTTTTTGTGACGTAGTATTTTTTGTTGATAACTGTGAGTCGCCTTTTAAACTAACGCTTGATATTGCACAAGCAAAGTACATATGAGGGATAAATTAATGTAGTTTTATTAGCTGTTTTTTGATGTGTTGAGTGATCACATTGGTAGGTCACCTTAACTACCAGCTAAGAACATGGACATGTTTTTTTTTTCTTCTCTCTTAAAACCTGCTTTCATAAAAACATAAAAATACAAAAAGAATCTTCCTCCACCCTTAGACCTAGATTAGAGTAGCCTTTAGCCTAACGAACACTATTCCCTGTGAGAGAACGATCAATCCCCCGGTACTTGCCACTACACTATACTACATCGGTCAGGTACACTGCCTGGTGGGGATTGCAAGCTTCTTGAGATCTCTCGAGAGGTAAAACGTAGTGCGTGTTGCAATCCACGCGCATCACTAAGAAAATGCATTTGTTTGAAAGTTTGAATGTTGTTTCTTCATATATATATAGATTGAAAGCCAGCATCTTACAAGTTGTTCAATGCAAAATACATAATAACATTAAGTAGATTTATAATATAAACACTTTACAAAATAAATACTCCGTATTTATTAATAGTTGCGCATAAATTTTAAGTTAACATTCGGTATGTATAACACAATGGATTAATGTTATCGACAGTACACATGAATAAAAATATATAATAGAAAAAATATCCAATTTAAAGGAAAAAGCTAATATATCATTTCACATTCATAACATGACTGAAGAAAGTAAAACATACGATCTGTTTTTGATATGCCAAAAACAAATTAAAACCATAAAATTCCAAATAAACAACTTGGACTGGAAACAAAATGTCTTAACCAAACTTATTCAAAACAAAACGAATCACAAAACATAAACTTTGAATGTGATATCAATGATATATAGCGTCTGAAAGGGATTACTCCTTCTCAATCTTAACTTGAACCTCTGGCTGATTTGCTCCATCTGGCTGCTTTGCTCGCTTAGCATCGTATTCTTCTTCATTAAACTCGTCCAAGTCAACGATGTTACGTTTTCCGCTACCAGAACTCCCATCACCAGCGGAACCTCCGTTTCTAACCTTCAAAGCCTTCATATCATCAGAATAACCAAACATACCCTCAGACGTCTTTCCAGCCCACTTGACGGTTTACGGTGTCACAAACTCACCCCCATCAACCTGTTCAATATTATTTATAAAACAGAAATGAGAATTGGGGTTGGTGGAACATGATTCTTATACGGTAAAAAAGATGAGCACTAAATTTAACATACATTATCACTATCAGGACCAGATAGTGCTGCAACATCTTTTGCCTGCTTATCAAGCTCTTGATCCTCTTCATTCTACATCAGTTAAAAAACGTATTAAATAACCAATAGGCAACGACATAATCATTTATTGTAATTCATACAAACGGATTAAAATATTTGGAAAACAATGTCACACCTCAAGCGAGAGAAACCCTTCCTTAAAAACACTAATCATTTCACGGTCATCAGATAGCATCTTGACTTGGTAAACATGATTATTGTTGGTGATGTTAAATTCAGTATAGGAAAACTTGAACAACATTTTCTTTCCAACAATCACATCAATCTTTGACGGAAACACATCCTCCCCAGCGTAATGGTACTTTTCCATCAACTCCCAACATGGTGTATCATTGAGGAGTTTGTGGACCATATTATCAAAAAGGACCAGCGAGGCAGATCCAGATTCATCAATAACACGCACAATGATCTTGTACCTAAAAGTTGAATGTGTGTTTATATTTAAATTGTATAGAACTATATTGTATGGAAAATGCCATTAATGTAAACACAAAACTGTAAACCACACCATTCAATGCACCATGGGTATTACATTTCCAGAATATTCTACGACTCCCAGATCCGGAAGCTTTAGACCCTGAAGTAGATGCATCAGATAGAGTAGCCCTCTTGCTACATTTCTTACACGCAGGGTAATACCAGTCGTATTCCTTATGAATTTTATGCACTTTAGCATAGATGACATATGTGTATTCTTGAGATGTATGTGTTACGATTATAAAGGAATAAGACTTAGATATTATAAAACATGAAATTTATATTTTGAAAAACATATAGTGTAATTGAAAACAACAAATACGTACATCATACGAATCACGGATGGCACCAATAATTTTCTTGGTCGCGCCCTTGAAAAAATTTTCAGGAGTCAAAACATAAGTTGTTGGAGATAACAAAGAAATCTTGAAATCATTCTCGTCTTGACCGTCCTTCTTTTTGTATCTATAATAACATACAACGTTAATGTATGTTATGTGAAGTTAGGTTAATTTTCGAAAACAATTATAAAGTTAATTACCTTTGCTTGAATGTCATAACTTCTGGAAGGTCTTCATTCACATAGATCTTGTTGGAATACAGGTGCATGCCAACTAAGAGTGAGCATTCCGACCGTTTAGACTGGACCGACCGACAAAACCGATCGGACTGACCGAAAACTGGACCGACCGAAGGACCAACGGTCCGGTCTCGGTCTGGCATTTTTCATTAATTCGGTCCTCGGTCCGGTCAGTCCGGACTGACCAAAAAACCAAAAAAACTTGCCAAAATCTTGCCTAATTGGACCGGACCGACCGAAGACCGACCGGACCGAACCGGACCGACCACATTCGGTTCGGTCTCGGTCTATGGTTTTTCCCTAACTCGGTCTTCGGTCCGGTCCGGTCTTGGCCGGTCCGGTCCGGTTTTTGGACCGTGATCACCCCTAATGCCAACAGATGGTTTACCTGTTATTTGTAAAAAATCGAAAAATTTATATAAAACGTAATACTTATATCAGACTGATATAACACAGAAGTAGTATTCTTGCATACCGTTCCAGTATTTCACTTTCCCTAATTGAATGATCACAACAACATGCCCTGACGATTCCTTCTTAGATGCACATTGATAAAACTTATCAGCCACTCCATCGAAAAAACAACATTCCATTTGGTTACCTCTGCATAACAGACAACAAATTATTTGAATTATTCCACATAAGAATGATGAAATCGTTTAAATTAAACGAAACAGTAAATAAACTTACTCGACATCCTCAAGCTGTAAGATTCTGCGTCTGCTGGTCATACCATGATTGTTAAATGGTATTAAATCCCCAAGTGACACAATCGTGCCAATGATATCTGCGCGTATGATATAATTGTTATATTAACAGTTTTCGGAACATAAACCCTAAACCAGATAATATTATATCTAGAATAAGTAAAAGCAAGTATATTTAAAAAAAACAAAGTAAAGCGTAACTCGCATACCAACTGTGTCAGATTCATTGATGCGTCCAGGAACAAAATCAGTGAATGATTCAAACTTGAATCCCTTGTTATTCTGGTCAAAGGAGTCTATGCGAGTCAAAGCCGTGTTTTTGTAAGACACGATCTTGTACTTATGCTTGAGCAAAGGGTATTTACCCCCATTTTCTCCCACGCCAAAATTGCTAATCCTATAGCACACACCCTCTTGCAACAATCCCTCATACTTGGGCATATCAACTTTCCTAATAGTACATTGGAGGCGGTTTCCCTGTTACATTAACATCATTCGAATTAAAAACATGAATCATTCGAATTAAATTATTAAACTCAAAACAAAGTTATAGTGGCAGGCTATATAACCTGCTCATCCTGAATCACACAGTCCAAACTCCAAACCGGCGTAGGTTTGCCGGGAGCGTGAGAACGCCATATGCTCACACATCTGGCTTTCACTTTGATTCTCTCAGATATAGGATCAACATCACACAAAGGGGTTAACACTTCGGACATATTGTATACTACAGAACACAATTACGAATATATCATTTAACATCATGATCACTAAAAATATATAATTTAATAAACACATTATGTATAATTTCATTATCATATCACAACAATCATCAAACATAATTCAATTAGAATTTGAGTAACAAAAATAATAGGCTGAAAGTATGAACCTTTGGTGGTGTAGAAAGAAGCAGTTGTTGTGTCTTGCAAATGAATGGGTTCTGCATTTATATACAAATGGGATTAGGGTTAACATACATGATCGGTTGTTACTATGATAATTAAGGTAGTGATATATCACATTTAAATTTTTAAAAACATAGCTGTAATCGTGGGTAATCAACATCAAATTTCCGGATTTCTTATTACTTTCTTATTTTAAAAAAAATCCATACCATTTGAATTTCAAATCAATGATAAAAAACATTTGAAACAGATAATCGAAACACATCTTAATTCAAAATAATTAACCATCACAAACATCACAAACATTAGGGAAACTAATCATCATGAAATATATTAAAAATAATAATTTCAAAATAATAAACCATTAAGCATACCTAATTTCGTATAGAAGCCGGATTTCAATCGCCATAGCAAATCGCCGGATATAGGCTGAATAAAACAACCGAAACATGATAACGCATGATGAAACCATTGTTCTTTTGATTTTTGTGAAACGGATTTACTTGATTTGAAATCGAAAAAACGGCAAGATCCAAAAGTTGTAAGGGAGTGTTTTTAGGGAAGTGGTAACCGGTATTGAATATAGGGTGAATGGGTCAAAGGATTAGTGCCATCGTGTATGCCAACGTGGCATTTCTCTCTCCTCAAATTAATATTTTAGTTGCCATGTCATCATATAGAAACAGACTATTATATAGGTTGGGATTATGTCATAGCTTGTTTAAATCGTACATTGTGAAAATTTTATTATACTTTTTAGTATATATGTTTTTAATTTGGTATATATGTTTTAAATTGGTTGTATAATGTAAATAAATTATTGTTTTTTTTGAACATTATGAATAAATTATTGTACTTTTAATTAATGGGGTGTTTTAATAAGATTATTAATTACATTATACATTTCTCTCACTTTTGACTTTCAACATTTCACTTTTCAAGGTTTGACAATACACTATTTATATGTAGTATAGATAGAAAAGTCAGGGACCAAATAGCACAATAAAGAAAAAACATAAGGAGCAGAATGCAAAAACATAAAAACATGGTAGCAAACTAACAAACAATTGTAGTTTAGTGGACTACTAGGTGTAAATTTAATTTGGTTTCGGGATGCTACATTCATCTTATCGGTGACATCACTATCATCATCATCATCATCATCATCATCATCATCATCAGTAAGCTGTGGTTTTTTTATTTCTATAACTTTTTGTGGCTATTAAAGTTTGCAGTAAGATCAAGCTCTTTTTATATCTTTTTTGTAAATTTTATTTATTAATTTATTTGTGTAGTTGTGATTGTGGAGAGTGGGTATAGATGGCAACTCCACCAAACCCTAGTGATTCAGACCCCAAAAACCCAGGTATTATTTTTATACATATAAGCTTTTTATCTATTCACGGTTAAAAGCTTAATTAAGTTGATCAGTTGGTTAGGGAAAATTACTTGATTCGATTCCCAAGAATACGTCAATCGATACTCAGAATAATATTCAAAAAGTTTGTTATTAAATAGTCCGATATAACTCAAAAAAGTGACAAGTAAGATACATTTTCAGACAATAAGCCCTTTATTTAGTTATGAATGTTTAAGTTGACTTAGGTTTGACTAGTTGTGTTTCGAAAAAAAGTGGTTAACGACTTAACCTGATTAGTGGTGATACTGTGATCATGTAAACACATCGTTAGAGTTTGTAGAAACAATATAAATGGATTTACCAATTTAGGGAGGTGAACTGGTAAGAGAAGTGAGTGTATGTTACAAGAGTGGTAAAATCGGATTTTGTATTTGGTTTTCGTATGTTTATTGGTCGCGCTTACACTTTGAGTGCAAGTTTCTTCGTGGGAAGTTGTTATGTCCCTCTGAGTGTGTGTGTTTTTTTTTTTTTTTTTTTTTTTTTTTTTTTTTTTTTTTTTTTTTTTTTTTGCATTTGTGTACAACCAAATGGGTGCCGAAATATAAGAATAGAAGTGGTAACAAAAAAATATTGTTCCATCCCTACAAAACATCTTATTTTGTTCCACAGTACCAACATTGTTAGAAACCATTATTCTCTAAGGGAGTAGTTCAGCTTTATGTTTTGCCAGTTAGGATTGTCAATTGCCATGGTCAATCTTTCACTACTTTTTAACCTTTTTAATGTTGTAACAGTTATTTGCTGTGTGAGTTTTGTGCGAGGATAGAAAGGAATAAGGATCTCAGCTGCTTATATATGTCAGTAGGTTTGCTATGGTGTACTAATTAGTGCCTTTAAAAAACAATCACTGTTTTTCACTGCCTGTAAAGGTTCTTGTGCGCAGTTATCTTGCAAAGTGTCGAATGAGAGGTTTTTAGCTATACGTGGCCTGTAAATCATAGGCTTAATTTTCTCCCTAAATAATTTTTACCATCAAATATCTTCTATAATTTCAGTCGATAAAATTATTTTATGACTTGTAACTGTAGTTCCAGAAGCTGAGAAACCAATGACCAGTGATCAACAAGATGCCGAAAAAGGCGCCGCCAAGGAGCCATCAATATTTGTCAACACAGAACCAATTCGAGAGGACCAAGTGCAGAATGCTATGAAGTTTCTTTCACACCCGAAGGTTAAGGGATCTCCTGTTATGTATAGACGATCTTTTCTTGAGAGGAAGGGCCTTACGAAAGAGGAGATAGATGAAGCATTTCGCCGTGTTCCTGTAAGAATATATTGTATTCCCTGGTCATGCTTCAATTTGCATTTCTCTTTTTCTCCTGCGAGTTAATGGTCATTTATGCCAGCTAAGTATATTTAGGCATATCACGTTACGTGATTTACAATTATGCCTAATCATAGTTTGGTTTTGTATCTGTTGTAAATGGCAGGATGAATCGCCTAGTGTTGCAACTACGCAAGCAACTGTTACAAACCAAGGTGAAATTCTGTTTCCTAGAACAGTCGTAGTTTAAATAGTAACATTTAGGAACATTATGTTTATTGGAAGTTATAGAACTATCGTTGATACCAAATTTTAATTGTTATGTATCTGAATATGATCTTTCATTCAAAATCAATCAGCCATGTACATTTTTGGGTGAAGTAATTGACATCTCAAATGCTATTATCTATATGAATCTTATTATAGGTGGCCAGACGCAGACTGCAGTGAATGCTCAACCACAAGCGCCAGCTGAATCTCTGCAGCCCGTTGCAGCTGCTCCCGTTTCTAAATTGGGGACCTTGTCACCATCACGTTTCCATTGGTCACATGCTCTTCTTGCGGTTGGAGTTCTTGCTGTATCAGGAGCTGGAACAGCTGTAGTTTTCAAGGTAAAAACAATCAACTGCTTGATTTAGTAATTTTGACCTTGATTTAATGGTGTGTTGTAGTTGGCGGTAAGCTTCAAAGTTCAATCGAACCGTTCTTTTGTAGTATTATTTAGTCTTGTAACATATTTTCTTTAGATAGAAATGTACTTCACGGTATCTTATCGAATTATGCTATCAGCTAACACATTTATTGCTCTTAGAATGCTGTTGTTCCAAGATTAAAATCTTGGATCCGTAAAGTTGTAAACGAAGATGGAGAAGAAGACGCTGCAGATAAAGCCAACAGAAAGCCAACATTAGCTGAAGAAGCTGCTGCTGCTGCAAAAGCTGCAGCTGCTGCAGCATCTGATGTCGCGCGTGCCAGCCAGGAAATGTTAGTGTCAAAAACTGAAGGTGGGATCACAACTACTGCCTGAAATTATTTAATTGTTTCTTGTTCATTTTGATGTTGACGTTTCTTTTAAGAATTGTGTTATTTGTATCTGATGCTGTCTTTGCTCTCAACAGAGAAGAAATACTTTGGGGAACTTCTGAGTCTGTTGGACGTGCAAGTAAAGGAAATGAAGTCAATGAGTAACTCGATAAGGAAGTTAGAAGGTAAAGTAGAATTTACTTATTAATGGCAATGGCTTTCCTAACAGCGAATGACATTTACATATTACACTATATCTTTAACTGCAACGTTTTACAGCAGTATTACCCAGTCAGTTTAATAAACTATAGATTAGCTGATAATCCAATAAGGTTCTATTTGTTAAATGACTAGGTCTGGAACTTTGTTTGAACATTTTTTACAGTTAATCTTTTGAATAAAATTTATGAAGGGGTTCGTTGACACTGAACCGCAAGCTTCACATATCAAGTTGCTTAATGTATACTAGATATGCAAATACTAAGGCCCTTGCTAGATTGATAAATGATAAAGTGTTTTATTATGGTAGTGACATATTATGTGCTCATCAATTGCCTCTGTCAAGATGTGCAATAATAATCTGAGTTAAACTTTCTTATCGCGTATGTCATGTGAAAGAGGTCGAATTAGAAATTTGATTTGTGAGGTTCTAGCTTAAATTTCCTTAGGGAAGGAAGCTGTTCGGATTATACTTTATCACTATTGGACATATTTACTTGAGGTGGCAATATACGAAGGTTGGGTCATTGGTCGAAACCGGTAGGATTGGCCGATAGAACACTTTCTTGACAATCTTTACATGTTTTAAGTAAATTATTGTGTTGGATATTACGGAACTTGTGTTATTACAATAACCTATATTTTAGATAATGTGGTTTTGGAGATTATGGAGATGGTTAATGCTGAATTTCTCCGTCTGACTCTTTTTGCCACTACATGGAACTGATGTGCGTTGGGAGCGGTTGGTATCATCTAACTTGTTACTTTTTTTTATGTATCATGCAGGACAAAGCAGCGTTGGGCGAGAAGTTCAAGTCACAAGCTCAAGGGTGAGTTATATCTTGAGTTCTTGACAGTGCCTCAGAAACTATAAATAAATAAAAGAGATCATTTTAGCCGACAGTTGTTTCTTTGACTATCCTCTTATTTACTTTTTCAATATGGCAGCCTTCTTATTATGCAAATGGAAATGGTAGGGCAGACTACGACTCACGTTCAGGTAATCATCACTGGTCAAATACCAATCTTACTTTTGTGTGTTAATATGTTTTAGCTGTTTAATTGCATACAAAATATCATTTTGTAAACAGTAAGATCATTGTCACCACCAGCTACTGTAGAACCTTCCGCTACACCACCCCACCCAAAATCTTACATGGATGTAAGTTTTTATAGCTTATACTCTCTTAATTATCTATCGCTAGATGGCATAAAAACTACATGTTGACCTGTTTTTGCTTTGGCTCTCAGATCATGTCGATGATTCAAAGAGGCGAGAGACCTCCCAACATCCGAGTAAGTACTTTTTTCTTTTTTCTTTTTTTTCCCCCTCAATGGGTCCTGTGTACTTAATTATGCTCATATATCTCAGGAAATCAATGATATGCCACCAAACCCTGACCAACCTGTATCAAATCCTCGCTTAGCACCCAAACCTAAGGTTTATATTCTACAATATGATACGTAGTTTACTCAATATTATAAAAAAATGTTTTGAACTCATATTCAGCACTCGATACTAATTACCTTTTTTTCTACCACCTAGCCTTGGGAGGCTGCACAGTCACAGGGGAGCTCAGCCTATCCTCAAGAAAACAGCAGCGGGTTTAGTTCCTACGGTCAAGATAATGGTTCCGGGTCTGCTTCTATATATCAGTCCAATGGGGAAGGTTCAGCACCTTGGTGGCAACAAAAGAATGCCCGAGTGACTGAAGTTGAACCTGAAGAGAACAAAACAGAGTATCCTGGTGGGAGCAGCGAGCGACCGGTTCAACGATCTTCATGGGTCCCACCCCAGCCGCCTCCTGTAGCAATGGCAGAAGCAGCAGCTGCTATCAGGCAACCGAAAAAGTCACCTCTTGAAAAGGAACAACAATTGACAGATGATCAGTTCTTGTCTCGTTCAACAGAGTTAACCGATGAATTACAGAGGGTGACAAAAATAGCCGAATCAGGAGGTGTGCCGCCCGATGTTGGTTCAGGGAGCTCAGTTATGGGCAACACAAGTGAAATACAAACAGAGGAAGAAGCAACCTATTACGAGGCTTGAACACCACAGATGAGCCCACTGGTCCCTAGTTAATTTCAATGGTATCTTGCTTCGCGCATTGGTGTTCATGGTTAAATATATTATTATCACTGAGATTTAGTCGATACTTGAAAGTTATAAATTATAATGAAAAAGAAGCAACTCTTAATGTACTGTATACTCTTTTTTATGCACAGCAAAATGATGTTTTTGGTTGTTTATTTTAGACCATGTTAATCTGTGGACAAAATATCTGTGGCTCTATCTTAGCTGCAGACATCCTATGAGCTCGTCCCAAAATCTTTTTGAGTTGTTTATATTCGTAGTTTGCAGCGTAGTGAAGTGTACGGCAAGTGCTTGGCTACTACTTTGTGGCCTTAACACATTCATGTCTGGGTAATTCTAATGAACCAGACATGTTTCAAGTTTTATGTCGTGAACCACGTTCGATATGAACCAGACATGTTACAAGTTTTACGTCGTGAACCAAGTTCGATATGATAATTTGTAGCTCTTTTGGTGAATGCTGTGGCATTGGACTAAGCAACATGAAACATGTGGTGTTGTTCAATGAGATACACGCCATTGACATTAGAAGTTTATAAAACGTTGAACACATGTATGTGGGGTCTGATTATTGAAGGCTTAACGAAATCTGGTTTTCTTTGGGTGTTTTGATCTACGTACTTTATTTATACTATAAATGTTACTAGTAGCTTTTGTATAAAAAAAAGTAAATGATATACGTAAGATGCTTGTAGCTTGGGTATGTTTGGCGACACATAGCAGTAAGCAGTAAATGTTTGTTTAATGAAGCATTTATGAATGACAAGCGGTAAGCGGTAAGCATTTAGATGAAAAGCTTGTTTGACAACATCACTAATAGCGGTTGAAACTATCTTAACCGCTCCAAAATGAAATGTTTCATGAACAAGCGTTCCACTACTGCTCCCAATATTTTGTTAAGAAATTTACATATTTACCCTCAAATATAATACGTACAAATGAATGGTTATAGATAGCAGTACATACTACTTTTAAAATAATAATATATAAATTACTTAACTTCTTAATAAATGGTTTTAGATAGGAATACATGTTGTATTAAAAATATAATTTATGAGTTGGTTTCATATCAAAGGACAAGATATCATAAATCACAATATGCACAATATGAAAAGCACGTCGCATATAACTTATAGCTAGCGTATAACGATGTTTATGTAATATTAAACATGTAAAAGTAAGAACCTTAAAAGAAATAACTTTATTATTTGTTTAATCAATTTTTTGTTTTTAATGTATATGTGCTTTTTTTCGTAATTTTACACTTTATGTACAGCTACCGGTGTGTTACCAAACATGTTCTTTACGTTTGTCGCCAAACATGACGATATAAAATAACCGCCACTAAAGTGGGTAGTGGTTTGAGTATCAGAGCTGACGTGCAACTTCTTTGCTTTAGATTTTGTGTCTCGTGAGAATGGTTCAATTTATGTAAAATAGATTGATAGATAGACATGCATTCAATCATACAAACGTGTGTTACGTGTATTAAAGAAAACTAGCTGAAGTTATTCGCGTTTAACATGTTTTAAGCAGGATTTAAACTCATAACCATTTAATTGGTGAGCTTCTCAAACACCAAGAGGTACCATTCCTTTGGTTAAATGAACATGATTATGACCCGTAGAGTTAATTTTTTCTGTTTTTTTTAAATCACTTTTTCCTGTTTTTTTTAAATCATTTTTCCGATCATTTACGTGACTAATGCACAAAGTTTAAGTTGTTGCTACGTATATTGGAATAGGTGCACTACTAAGAGGTTGACGTAAACACTAAGTTTGTTTGCACCAAACAACATTTGAGTTTGTAACCTCCGATGCTTTATTGATGGTAGTCACAAAACCAGTTTACCAACCCGGCCACCCATTGTAATTACATTTTTATTACATACGGTTGTAAACAAACTGAAAGAACACAAGTGGAGGTTGGTTTGTGTTTGTGTGTATAGGCTTAACCGATGAACATGCACAAACACCTAAACGAACATATTTTTTTGGCTCGTGTCCATTTATTAAAAGAATAAGGTTGTGCATATTTTTTTATGTTTGTTTATTTAGACACTAAACGAATGCAATGTTTATGAACAAACAAAACATTTGTCGTTGGTCGTTCACTCTGTTAAACGAATATATAAGATCTTGTTCAGATTCGTTTATTCAATAAATAAATTATTACAAATAAACATTATGAAGTGACAACATTCGGTTCGTTATGGTCTTATACTCTTATTTAAACATTTACTTTGCATTTAATTTGATACTCAAATATTTTATATTTACTTACGTCAGTAGAACATTTTGAGCATTTTCGATGCAAAGTTATTCTAAATTTTCAACCTATTTCCAATGTGTTCATCTAAACACAAAAACTTGTTCTCATCCTATAACTAATATTTTCTGCATGAAACATCATCAATCATCGATCGACATCATTTACTTATAACTCTTACTATTTGACATCAAACTNTGAAAATTTTCACGAGCCGAGCTCGAGCTCAATATATAAGGCTCGAAACGAGCTCGAGCCCGAGCTCGAGCTTTATATATGTAAACGAGCCGAGCTCGAGCTCTGGCAGGCTCGGGCTCGGCTCGGCTCGTTTTCACCCCTACTCACTACTACAAAAAAGGACATAGAGCCCCCTTAATAGAGCCCGGTTTTTGTGAAAAACGGGCTCTAAAGGGATTCCGGGTTGTGAAAAAGGGCATAGAGCCGTGTTTTTTCTGAGAGAACCGGGCTCTATGGTAAAAAGTTTTAGAGCCGCGTTTTCTGCTTACAAACCGGGCTCTATTCCTCGTATAGAGCCATGTTCTTTTTATAAAAACCGGGCTTTATGATTAAAACTATTAGAGCCCGTTTTTCTTCCATGAAACCGGGTTCTATTACATTGCCACCAATGGCTCATAACAAAAATTGCATACTGAACGGGTGGAAATGGTATGAAGCACATTTATTACCTTTTTTTTGCCTCTTTTTTTCAAAACCTTTGCATATATAAGCTTTAAATGATCAAATCTTAATTAATTGTCTCCATAAGCATTAAATGATCAAATTTTGTTCAATCTCAAATCATAATTAAAGGTAACTTCTTATACTTAATTATTGTTATATATTACTCTAGCTTATTTTCATACATGTTCAATTTCAAAGTTAAGCAAATCTTTATTGTTAATTCATGATCGATATGTCCTTGCGTATATAATTTCCTCATGTATACGAATTAGACTTTACTAGTATGATTAGATGATCAAGGTGTATTTGATTAAAGTTAAAAGATAGGTAGTTTTTATGTTCACGCTTTTAAAAATGGTTATAACCATCCTATGGGTGGCCTCACAATTTCATGTAATGAAGACATATTTAGTGATCTTGCTTATAATTTGGGCGCATTATGACGTTAAATAGAGATCTTGCTACAAATTTTTTGATAACACGTGACTGAATGTTTGACTTTAGGATACATGAGGAAATAGTTAACTGTCGNAGCCAATAGCCAAACATTGTGTTTTTTGATAGACTACAATGTTGCAAATAGGCCAAAAGACATAAAATACCATCGTACTTTCAAAAATGTCCTAACTTGACAAATTTACTTTTTTATTGCGGACTTTACCAATGAACTTTCAAATTTTTAGCCGACTTGAACCAAATTTAGCTAAAAATTTGGTTCAAGTCGGCTAAAAATTTGAAAGTTCATTGGTAAAGTCGGCTAAAAATTCGAAAGTTCATTGGTAAAGTCCGCAATAAAAAAGTAAATTAGTCAAGTTGGGACATTTTTGAAAGTACGATAGTATTTTATAGCTTTTACCCTTGCAAATATTACTGTAATAAGTATAAGTTTTGAAGATGATTTTCACACTCTTTTTTTTGTTTGCACACATTAATCTCTGTAATAAGCACTTGTATATTAAGTATATGTTGTTTCACTAGGTTGTATACTTGAACGTATAAATAAAAAATGAAAGTGGATAATCAAAACTATAATATAGTTTACGCGTCTCGTCCTAAGGACAACATGTGAAAAGACAAATTCATCGATCCTTAAGTTTGTCTTTCCACATATTGTCGACTCAGTAGCCCGCACATAAATTTGTCTACTTGATTTAAGAAACACGACAATTTTCTTGCAACATTTAAACTAATCGAATTATACTCATAAAAACTAGCCCAAACTTCTAAAATATCCGAAGTATATTCTAAAATCTGAATGGTATTAAATTTTTATATTTTCACTTTTAGGACACATATCTTGAATATCTTCATTTTTGCATTATATATTTCGTACTTAAATGATGTCCATTTTTGACTTCAACATTTTTGTCTTATTTTAAAATCAGACAAAGGCAAACCTAATTGTCGAGAAAATAATGTTAATCCGAACCATGAAATTGAAAACGTCCAAGAGTGATTATAGCTCAATAATCCCAAATCCATATATTGTTCTTTTTCAGCATCGATTTAAAGCTTATCATAATTAGTTTCAGGATTCACCAATTTATCCTATTTTAAGAACACAATTATGGATGTTATCATCTACTTGAGATGATATGCAAATTTAACACATCATACAAGTTAATACTTACAAAAGAAATATGATTATCGTTAGGACGGACCCAAGACTTTAAGTTATCATGTGCACAAATTTTTTTAATAATTATAAAGGAAATAAAATTAAACTAAAAAGTATGATTTCATTAAAACTTGTAACACAAATTAAAAAGACATGTATTTTTTTTGACATGTTAGTGGGCTAATTAAATAAAACATATTTATGTGTGACGCAAAATTTTAAAACCAGATTCATTTTTAAAAATTATAGTAAACGACAAACATCAATCAGATTTCCGCAAACCCCGAAAAGCCCCTAAGACCTCCCCTTGTCTATCGCGTCATGGCTCGGTTCATTAACCACTATAGTTTTTAATGACACTTGTGCGTTTGGTATCATACTATGGGAATGAGACTATAACTATAAAAGTGATTAAAGGTGTTTGTTTAACATGAAGGGGCCCACCACTATGGTAATGATGATAGATATAAGGGATTTTCTAACTTGTGCTTTTAGAGCATTGGGTATCCTCGTGTTGTCCCGTTGGTGTCGTGAGAAAAAGTGCTGTCACATCAGCACCATTTTCTCATAACATCAGAATTCACCATAAAACCAAAAACCTCCTCCTCTTATAACACCAGTTTCTCGCGCCGTCGTGCACCTTTGAACCCCACATATATATATATATTTTTTCTTTTTTTTTTCATTTATTTAAATAAACCAACACATTTAACTAAAAATAAATTTTTATTAATAAAAAATACAAAAAGTACAAAAAAAAATGATACATTGAAAATAATGATACATTAAAATAAATAAAATTTAGTGATTAAGCTTTCATAAGTACTTCACGATATCGTGTCGAAGTTCGTCGTGCATAGTCCAAATATTAGGGGGGTGTTCGGGATTGCTTATTCAAAATAAATGCTTCACGGTATAATGTTTGACAAATTAGATTATTTATGATTTGACATGTAAAAATATATATATATATATATATATATATATATATATATATATATATATATATATATATATATATATATATATATATATATATATATATATATATATATATATATATATATATATATATATATATA
>LBNU01037166.1:150967-173144 GCA_014162995.1 Artemisia annua | reverse complement strand
AACAAACTTAATTTACTACAAGACATTTTATTTATAAAAATAATCAATGCACATCTAAATTTTGGAAACTAAATTGTAGACAATTAAACTTTTTTAAAAAAACATATTTAATGATTTTGAATCTTCCAAAATTCCCTCCTATGATTATCATTTCACACCTAAACTTTGGAAACATAAATCCTTTCCATCATTAACTCAGTCGACGATTTGCATTCCTAAATCTCTTTTTAAAACGCCTTGCCATGAATCAAACATCACAATTCATTTGTTTTCACCAAAAACCTGCAAAGAAAACTCATCAACAATGTCAGGAAACAAAAAGAGATCGAGAGGTTCTTCAACAAACAAAAAATCTAAGTATGTTCATATATTTACTTATTTACAGATTTGGTTTTATATTTTTTTCACAAAGTTCTATATATTACTAATCCTATGTTTCTTTAATTTTAGAAAGAAGCGTGTTCATGGAGAGTCTTCAAGCCGTGGACAAGAAGGTAAAGCTTTCTACGAATCTGTGATTTATTTCTTTTGGATAGGACTAATAATAGTTTCAAAATGCACAGATTAATCTCTAATACATATTCTAACTTTTTAGTTTTTAATAATCGTATATTATGTGTAGCTCAAGAAGAAGAATTGGATATCAATGTTTTGTTGAAGTGGTTTGAAGATGAAAGGAAGAAGAAAGCAGCCAGAAAAGCAAAAAAACTCCTTGCTAAAGATGAGAAAGAGTTTTCTCGGTCCAAGGCTTTAGTTGTTCATGAGGAAGATGAGTTCTCCGATGTTTCCTTGGATGGATTGGATTACGAAGAAGCACACTTGGCCTTTGACAAGGAGAACTCTCCGAAATTTCATGATTAAGTTTTAACAATATGTAATTTTTCTTTGAGAAAATTCCCGATTTAGGCCAAAAACTTTTCAACATTTCAAGTTTTGGTCACGATTTGACCCCATTCCCATTTTGGTCATGCTCGACTGCTCGACTGCTCAACCAGTCTACATGCGCGACACGTGTCCCACTATCAGTTTAATATTACTATTTTTGGGTGCAGGAAGATCTCTGACAAGATCTTTGTTACTGTTGGTAGTGGATGTACTTTAATATATTTTATTGCTCGACTCACTTGCTCGACTGACGGCTGCTCGACTGACGGTGTACTTTATATATTTAAAAAATAAAAAAGTTGTCAGAGAATCTTTTGGATAGATTTTATTTGTACTTGAAAATCTCACTCAAAGATTTCCTTTTTGTACTTTTAATTATTTTTTTATTCACTTCTTTTATTTTGAGAAAATTCCAAGAAATATTTTTATTTCGAAATTAATTTTTTTAGAAAATTTTTTTTTTCTCGAAATTAATTTTTTTTAAGAAAATAATTTTTTTTTCTGCTATTAAAGTGGTTAATTAATACACACTTTAATATACCCCTTCACCAAAATTTACAATTATTTAACCACAATGTACAATCTATCTATGCTCCATATAATAGAGAGATGACTCTCTCTCCATAATTTTCAGACTTACAAATAATTAAGCATGGTTTACAACACTTTAATGCATATAATTTTCAGACTTACAACAAAATGAGCATAGTGTACAACAAAATAAGCATGTTGTAATTTTCAAGCTTACAACATTAATGCTATTAAAGTGGTCAATTAATACACAATAATTTACCCCTTCACTAAAATATACAATTATTTAACTACAATGTACAATCTATCTATGCTCCATATAATAGAGGGATGACTCTCTCTCCAAATTTTCAGACTTACAAGTAATTAAACATGGTTTACAACACTTTAATGCATATAATTTTCAGACTTACAACAAAATGAGCATAGTGTACAACAAAATNGTCTACCACGCATCAAATGCTATCTGATGTCTACAATAGCAAATATTTTCATCAGTAAGTCTTGCAATTTTGTCTACGATAGCATATCAGATACTATCACTGCTGATGCACTCAGGGTGCACAATAGCAAATATTTTCTACGAACTAAATACCACAACAAATTTAAAAATAAGTCTCGCGCTATACGTCTGCACTAAAGTTACTGCACCTATTACTATGATGTACATGCTTACCTATTGATACATGTATCCATCAACCCCCTGATCTAATAGTCTACTCAAGTATAACATTTTCAACTTATTTCAATTTGAAACCATAAAAAGGGGGTGTTTGGGTTATCTTAATTAGCCGGGTTATAGGCCTGTTTGATATTGAAAAAGAGGCAAGAAGTTCATAAACAACCATAAAAATCTCAAGTAATAGCTTATATACTTCTCATTTCAGCCTTCGATACAATCAAACATTAAGAATCTCAATAGTTGACCTAAGATTAAACGTAAAAAAAAATACCTGCTTCACTCGGGTTGGTACTGAAACGGTAATTGCAAATACTAAATATATAAGGACTGTTGTATGATTTATAGATATCGCAAGATCAAACATTAAAGCGGAAAAGGGGGCGCAAACACACTAAAAGGTTAATGATCTAATCTTACATATATTCACACTTGTATAGAGTCAATGCAGCAGAAATCAAAGGGATTATAGAAGAAAACGGCATTATGTTGTGACTATCTTATCACTAATTCCTTAATATCCCATTTCTGAAGGAAAAAAAATCTTTTACATCATAAACCAACTAGTATTGCTTTAATTCTATTTCGGACATGGCATTTTCTTATATCCTATTGCAGCGCATTTATTGCATCTTATATCCTACTAGCTTTAAGACCCGCCCGATGGGCGGGCTAGCTTCATGAGTTTATTACATATAAAATAAATCACCACAAAATGATATGGATATAACTTAAATTTTGAATTGGAAAATAAGAGAATGAATCGAAGTATAAATCATGTGAAAGAAATATCATTGTACATCGAATATATAACCAATCATATGATTCTAGCATATAAAGAACTTAAAAAATTTCGAATATCTTGTAGTCTTTGGTCGAGTAAGATCATATTCCGCCCCTCTTCACTTTTTTCCATTCTGCTGGCTCTTACTATGCTCTCACTCACATGTTTACTGATAAAACAATCAACAAATCAAATAAAAGCTAATTGTCGAAACACTCTATTGTGTTATATATATTTTTTAATCCCAAAAGTATTATGCTTCAAAACTGCAAACTGAAAAGTTTCATCTTCTTAACTTCTTTAAAACCATCGAAAAATTTAATTTGTAACGAAAGTCTAGTTGTTAATGTTTCATCTTCCAAAAAGGGCTAGCGGCGCTGCTTGTTGCTCGTTTGCCTTCAACTACTATGTAAATTCTATTTTGATGAAATATAGAAATAGACCCTAAAGTTTTACTAAAAAAAATCTTCATATGCCATTTGTGTCACAGAATTACTCTTGAATGCATCGATCCAGAATAAACTAAAAGTATAAAAGGAAATGGGTAAAAAGTTTTCGCAAAGTGAGCGACATGACATGTGTGAACATCATAGCCTTCTTATTAACATAACTCAAGTCTGACCAACTTAAACATAATGTCAACAACACTACACTTATAACCATATGAGTAGGGTTTTGATACCATATATGAAAGGGCTACGGTTAGAACCTATACAACGATAATTTTTGTAAAAGAAAATCGTTGATTTACCTAGTGTACAATATACATATAAGAAGGATGTTTTTATGTGCTTCTCAAGCTACTTGACCCTGGTCTCCGCATCATGACAACTATCTTCAGTAAACATGATCTGCACAAAAATTGAACACTGAAAAACTATATAAACCAAGTTTACCCACATATACTTTTAAGGGTAAAAATTTCAATGCGAATTAGAAGAAGGTGTGCGCTTCAAAGAAGTTGGAAAAGTGTTATTTTATGGATTCTATCGAAGCATAATAGCTATACTTACAGGTGTAGCCACCCTTGCTTCTCCATTGTGCGTATTCCCATTTTTTTGGAGTTCTCTGTAGTTCATCAAAAAAGAATTTAGAATTTAAGAATCCGTCTATGTGAGCAACATGAATAGCTAAGCTTCAAGTTAGAAATTCTTCTATTGTACTTGAATAATCATTGTTCTCGGTCTTGCAGATAAGGATTTTCCGTTAGGTGAGACGGTCATTGCTTGCTGAGAAAGCACTTGATTCTCGGACTCTATATTGGAGAGCTTTTCTTCAAGCCTATACAACAAAAAATACACTTGCAACACTTCAGGAAAAACAACCAAGTTTGTTAAAAGCACACTAACAGATATACATTGATAAATCAAACCTTTATATTAAAGATTTTCCTACTTCACATTAAAGATTTATAAGGTGCCATGTTTGATATAGCGATATGCGATACATCAATAGTTACCAAGAAAATAAATCTATGATAAATCAAACCTTTATATTAAAGATTTTCCTCTGCAGCTTTGTTGAGTTGATCTTCAATAGCTACAAATTTTAAACATGTGCTTTCTGTAAACCCAAAGACGACACGGAACAAAAGATCATAAATTGCCAATGGTTGTGACGTTTACACGAAATATAAAGCTAAGAAGAAAGGAGTGTACCTGTCTTTTAAAAAAATGATATCAAGTCTCTTTGGAAGAGTCATTCCCGATATTTACAAAACCATAAACTTTGAGCTGTAATAGTGAACCTAGATCAGGAGAAGCATCCATTATTCTATTATTCTCCTACTTGTACCTAATGAATATTAGAATCATCAACTAATAAGAATTTACGTATAACACTTTTAGTACTGTAGTAAAGCAATACACAGACACTATGTAGCATAATTTCAGTTATACCTTAATTTTTCAACATCAAAATATTCTGTATTTATTTAGCAATCAAAGATTTCAACATTTGAGTGTAAAAAGTTACCACCACAAGTAACTGAGGAGATCTTTTGAGACGATACAGAATCACATCTCGGACCTCATCAGGTATATCCCAATCGACATCAATTCCTAATTTTTGACAAATTGCATTATTCCAGAAAAATAATTGTACGTCATGTGGATGTCCGGTCACATGAAAGAGATTGTTATCCTCTATTTTAAATAGCAATAAGCATAGCATAAGTTTTGATAATTGATGAGTGTGTAAATACTCATCATTTTTGTATCATCTGAACTGCCAAAACATCCAAAAATACCCAAATATGCATCAAAATACTGAAAATATCCCAGGGTTGTGTTTTACATGTTTTAGATGCAAAATGTTTGAAAACAAATGAAAAACGAACAAAGTTTGCACAATTGGCAGTTTCAGTCCCTCAACTTTCAAAACTTGTCAAATCTAGTCCCTAAGCATTAATTTTGAAAGAAAAGTCAACCAAAGTCCTTAGAAAATCACAAGTTGTCATAATTAGTCCTTTGATGAAAAGTTTCAAAAGTTTACAAGTTTAGTCCCTGAACTTTGCAAAAGTGTCAAAAATAACCCCTGGGATTAAAGTCTTTTGGAAAATTAAAATTANTGAGTGCTTTGCACTAACACGACAAATGGTTATCAGTCCACCATGTCTAACCCACATAAGGTCTGGCTAATCCGAGAGCAAACGGCTCCCGGTAAAGATATCTCAAATCCGTTTATGGCTTGCAATTTGCCAAAAATTGTATGGTATTCAGCTCACCATATCTTTGAATCGTGAAGAGTTGGCTAGTCCAGAAGCAAACGGCTTTTGGTAAAGACAAATCAAATCCATTGACAGCTTATGATTTGCTCAAAATCATATGGTTATCAGTGTACCATGGTTCTTACTTGAACTGAAACATTTGGCTACTCCAGAAGTAATGGCTTTTGGTAAAGAGACATCAAATCCATTAAAGTCTTCATAAAAAGATTGCTAGGGACTAGCAATATTTTAGTGTGGGGGATTGACGAGTGTGTAAATACTCATCATTTTTGTATCATCTGAACTGCCAAAACATCCAAAAACACCCAAATATGCATCAAAATACTGAAAATATCCCAGGGTTGTGTTTTACATGTTTTAGATGCAAAATGTTTGAAAACAAATGAAAAACGAACAAAGTTTGCACAATTGGCAGTTTCAGTCCCTCAACTCTCAAAACTTGTCAAATCTAGTCCCTGAGCATTAATTTTGAAAGAAAAGTCAACCAAAGTCCTTAGAAAATCACAAGTTCTCATAATTAGTCCTCTGATGAAAAGTTTCAAAAGTTTACAAGTTTAGTCCCTGAACTTTGCAAAAGTGTCAAAAATAACCCCTGGGATTAAAATCTTTTGAAAAATTACAATTATGGTCCTTGAATTATGAAACTTTGGCAAAAATGATCCTTTGGTGAAAAGATTGGAGATTTTACAAGATTGGTCCCTGAAGTTTCAAGTTTGGCAGATTTAGTCCCTGGAGGTGTAGTTTTTGAAATTCTCATTTATGGTCCTCACATTATTCAACCTTGGCAAATTACACCCTTGGAATACTTTGGAAGATTGGCAAGACCAGCCCTTGAACTTTTCAGAATTTACATATATGGTCCTTGTGTTAAAATCTAAACCAAACGGACACCTTCTTACTACTAAAACCCAAGTCCAAATCCAAAACAAACCCATCCACTAAACTAGCCCACCCCTTTTATAAACCCTTAACCCAAACCCTTTGGGCCCAACCATTTCCCCAGCCCAACACACCCCTAACCCATTACCCCCCGTTTATAATTAAACACCCGGTCAAACCTTTGACCCCCCTTTTCCCTCCCACTCTCACACCTCAAAACCACTCACTGGTTTCACCACAAAACCACCATGTCCCATCCTGTCACTTCTCCACCGCCCCTTCCACTCACCCCCACCACCCTCACCTAACAGGACAACGGTATTAAATGCCACCACCCCCTAATTGGTATAAAACAGACCCAATTGCTCTATTTTATTTTGGCGCCAAAACTCACCAACGGTCTAGATTGAATTTCTCTCATCCAATGGCCCTAATTTTTGATGGGAAAAGCTCAGAACATCAAGTGGAATCCTTGGGATGGCTATAAAAGAAGAAGAGTTGAAGCATTGAAGGAGAGTAGTATAATTTAGTTTCATGTATGTCGTTTAATTAAGTTTTCAAATTCTAGTGTATCATTTAGCTTTTAAGCATTGTATTAAGCTTTGTCAGTGTAATCTTAACCTTTTCTAATAATAAAATTCAAGTTTCAGCTCTTATCTCAGTTTATGCAATTTTTTTCAATTCAAAAAACTCAATAGGCTTAGTTGTTGTTTCTAGTTGATAATATGGACACATAAGCTCATATAAGCTCCTCATATAGCTTATATAAGCTATTAGAAACCATAAAACTCAGTGTTAGTTATAAAAGAAAAAAATACAAAAAAATAAGAAAAATAAAAGAAAAAAATAAAAAATCATGGTTATGATGATCAAGAAGCTGGAGCAGGGTTGATTTTGGATGGCCCTGGGTTAGAGAACCTGTAGAGGTTCATTAGGAAGTGATTCTGTGATTCCTGGTTCACTTGTTCTAAGCTGGAAAACACTAGTAAGCCTTAACTCCATTTCTTGGCATTTTACTGTAGAAATACTAATTAGCTGATTATCTTTGGTTCCTTGTGCCTATTTAGTGATTGTTAGTCATAGTACTACCTAAAATCTTATGCTTGCTCAGTAGTTTTATTCAGTATTTTATTGTTAGAATTTCACCGTTAATTGCATACCTTAGGATCATGAGAATTTGTTGCTATTATTGAGGTTTCTGTGTTTAGCTAAGTTCACAACATCTAAATAAGACCTTATGAATCTAAATCATGGCCTGAATCACCTTAAATCATTGAAAAACTCAAGTCACTGAATTTAAGAGGGTGTTTGGCTCTAAACTGTTAACTGAGTTCTTATTGGTTTTTTTTGTTAGAT
This sequence comes from Artemisia annua, assembly GCA_014162995.1. Taxonomy (NCBI): domain Eukaryota; kingdom Viridiplantae; phylum Streptophyta; class Magnoliopsida; order Asterales; family Asteraceae; genus Artemisia; species Artemisia annua. The sequence continues at coordinate 165,302 of LBNU01037166.1, read as the reverse complement.
GTGGTTGAAACATGTTCCACTAGGTAATATTAGCTCACATTAGTCATAAAATACTTAGGTTTTTCAGAAAAAAAGTCAAAATGCATTTCTAAGTCCTTGTGTTGTTTCACTGTTAAAAGTTTTAGTAGTGCAATCTCAAATCTAGCTATAAAACTTGTTAGGATAACTTAATCTAGTCTTAATATGCATTAACATATCATTTTCAGTCATCTAGGAGTAATCAAACTTCATAAAAGTCAATCTTGTACACAAAAGATAAAAAGTCAAAAGTGGTATCTATTAAATGGGCAGATTTTCTTTGTCACTTCTAGGGTTCAATATAGTTTGGAAATAAGTGATTCTTGTTTTTCTGTGTTATTTGGTTGTTTGTGGATCTGTAACATCAAGAAAATCTCATTTTGGAACTTATTTGCTCATAGATTTTAAGCCTCAAAATCACTTGCAGGGGAAGATATCTCCCCTGTCTCAGCACACTGTCACCATCTCCACCACTTGAGTGAGTTCCACAGGCCACATCAGTGAGCCCCAGGGCTTATTCTTGGTTCCTAGTTATGCATAAGCTAGCTGAGAACACATCTCACCAAAGCTTTTGAGCTTAAGCTTTGTGGACCCCACCTGTTTAGTCCCTAGAACCTTGTCCCATATCTGTCTCAGCACAAGAAATTCCAAGTGCTTATTTTGAGCTTGTAGCTTATTCAGTGCATATTTCTTGTTGATTTAACTTCATACCAGTTCTAGTAACTTGCTTGCACCATAATCCATCACTGTGGACCCCACTTGAACTCATTTGAGCTTATTTCTTGCAAAAGTCAACAGAAAGTCAACTCTATAAGCATTTTGGTGTCCATTTGGCTTATTTTTAAGCTTGAAAAAAGTTGTCTTCACAAAAGTTTCTTATTTTTATTAGTTAAATAGATTTCCAAAAGAAAAACCAGAAAAATCCAATTTAAAATTAAGTGATAGTTTCTATTTAATATTAATTATCTTTTTAATTTTATTTTTTAGCTTTTTATTAAGTAATTTGCATTTTTATATTTTTATTAATTTTCTTTATATTAAAGTATTCTTAGTAATTTTTCCAGAATTTTATATTGTCATTTAGTATTTATTAGATTTAATATTATTTTTATTAATATTTAAGTATTAAATAGCAAAATTAGTTTTTATTAAGCACTATCTAGTTTTTATATTTTTCCTAGCTCTTATATATTATTAAATATTTTTAGAAAATATTTTCATAATTGTTACTGTTCATTTGCTATTTATCTTAATTAAATTAGTTTAAATAGTTTTTAATTAGTAATTAAGTAAATAATTGGTAAAATAGTTTAATAATAGTTTTTATAAACTTTTTATATTTTTTTAGGGTTTCTGTATTAGTTAATTAGTTTTATAAAATATTTCCTCAATTTCTAAGTCATTTTTGGTATTATTAGTAATTTAAATTAGTTAATTAGTTAATTAATAAGTAAATAGTAATTAATTAATATTAAATTCAGAAAAAGACAAAAATACAAATTTTAATTTTTATATCATTTTTAAGTTATTTTAGAGTTTTTAAAAATAAATTTTCATTTTCTTAATTTTATTTATTATTATATTATAATTAGTTTAATTTAAATATAATTATAAGTATTAAATAGTTTTTAATTAATATTAAATAATAAAATAATCAAAAAATATTTTTCTTTTTAATTTAATTATCTTTTAATATTAAGTTTGTAAAAGTTTCATTTTCACCCCCTGTAGTTTTAATTGGTGCAAAACTCACCTTTTCTTCTGTCTTTAAACGTTTCTGATTTTCAATTTGTTTACGTTTGTTTATGTCTGTAATTCTGTATTTGTTAATACTGTTTCATTATCTTAAAACCAAGCAATCAGTTGTGTAAAATCAAATCCAAATCTTTATCTGGTTACTATTCCCAAATCACTCATTCCCAAAACGTTTTCAAAACACAATTTCAATCTCGCTGGGACATAACGACCCGGGGATACACTGTGCTTTCAACGGATCATAAATTGATCACTTTCTCTCTCATAGCTTGACTTAGTTGACCAGGAACCCTTGGTTGACTTAGTTGACTGTTTGGGAGAAGTCAAATTTTGGCTCCGCTGCCGGGGAGGTTGTTGCGTGTTTTCAAAAACGTTTAGGTTTAGTGATTTTCAAAACCCTCCTTGTACAAATCACATCACTTTGTAAAAATTTTTTGTAAAAATCTTAATCATATCAAAAACAGTCATTAACACTTTTCCTAAAGTGTTAATAACACCAAAAAAAATCATAAACAACAAAACAAATCGTGAAGTTAAATTACTTCGATTCTTTAAGATTACAACCTATACAGGTGGAATACGGAGGTTCTGACATTAAATTGCGAACCGAAGAGAGACCCGTTCTATCTCTCCCGCCACCCTGCGAGTAGTCTTAAAGGAACGATTTCGGTTAACGAATCGATTCCAAAAATAATTTCCAAGTTTTTTCACACACACCCAAAAAGCCAAAAACATTTGTTTTCTTGTTAATAATAATTACGTAAAATATTACCACCGCAAATCAAGGCAGAATACAACCCAACTGGGTGTATGACCATTAATAAGTTCCCAAACTAAAGATTAAAACTTGTCATTGTACTCTTGTGATTGGTGTACCTTTTTCAAAGAAGCCAGTCACATTGTGGTTATTGGTTTAAGTTCACTGTTGTTTTGCCTCGGTCTTGTTTTACTTGTGAATTTTTTTAGTGCATGCGCACTCGTTCCCAGTCAAGAAGAAATCGTCAAAGGAGCATAGCTGAATTGCTAGCTATTGAAGAAATACCCGTTAAAATGCCTGACGATGACCTACCACCACCTCCACCCCCTCCCAATTCTGAAATTGGGGATGCAGCTCCTGATCTCCGAACGATGGAGGAGCTATGTCAGCCTACCATGCAGGGGAGGGGAGGACCCATTGCACCACTCACTATCAGTTCCACGGATTTTGGACTCAAGCACCACATGATCCAGCAAGTCCAGAATTCGTGTCAGTTCCACGGTTTACCGGGTGACGATGCAAATAAGCATCTCGATAAATTTTTGACCGTCACCCAGAGTATGAAGCAGAATGGTGTCACCGATGACGGCCTTCGCTTATACCTCTTTCCATATTCTCTCACTCATCATGCTACTGCCTGGTTTGATCGTCTCCCGAAGAATTCGATCCACACTTTTGATGAAATGGTTACCAAATTTTTAGCAAAATACTTTCCACCATCCATGGTAACTAAGTTGAGAAATGATATTAGCAACTTCCGACAGCTTCCCGATGAGTCCTTATTTGAGGCATGGGAACGCTATAAGCTTGCAATTGATCGATGTCCCAATCATAACATGCTTCTAGTCACCATCATAGATACTTTCTACAATGGTTTGACTCTCCGTCACCGTGACACGATCAATGCTGCTGCTGGAGGGACCTTTATGAAAAGGACCCCCGAGGAGTGCTATGATCTCATTGAGAACATGACTGCCCACCACAATTTCTGGGATTCCTCAGCTGAGAGGAATGATTCATGTAAATCTGTCAATCCAGCCTCCTCTGAAATAGCTGCTCTCACTAGAAAGATGGATGACTTGTCCACTGCTGTGTTGAGAATGCATCAATCTAATCAGAACATCAATAATCAAGTCAGAGCTGTCAGTCACAGTTGTGAAACATGTGGTGGTCCACATCCTTATAATGAGTGCCCAGCCACCGGTGGCTTCACTCACGAGAACGTATATGCTGCTCAAGGTTCCTACAATACGGGGGGTAATTCTTACCAACCACAGGGGGACCGTAATCTCTTAAGCTATCGTTCCAACAATTTCCTCGGACCACCCGGATTTAATCAGTCTCAAAATCAAAATGGTCAAAACCGGAACCAAAATTTTCATCAAAACCAAAATCGAATGAACCAAGGTTTCAACAACCAAGGGAATTTCAATTCCGGTCATAACCAAGGCTTTCAAAACCAAGGAAATTTTCAAAGAAATCAAGGTCATGGTAATCAGGGTAATTTTCATCAGGGAAACAATTTTCAGGGTAATAACCAACATCATGGGAATTTTCAAAACAATCGGCCTCAAAATGTTCCTAACAATCATACTCAAGCCATTGTTCCTACTGGACCTTCATCTGATGAGTTGCTTAAGCAATTCATGAAGTCCCAAGAAGAAATGAACAAGTTGTTGGTCAATCAGATCTCCGAACTCAAGAAGTCTTTAAATGATCGACCCTCGGGCTCAGGAACACTTCCGAGCAACACGATCGCTAACCCGAGGGGCGATGTTAAGGCGATCACCACCCGCAGTGGAGTTTCATACAAAGGACCCACGGCTCCCGCTACCTCTTCTTCTCAAGTAGCGGAACGTGAACCTGAGGTTACCACGGACACGGTACTTCCTACTAATAACGGAGATACCGATGACGTCCACCCTCAAGTTGTCCCGGTCCCGAAACCCAAATCCAAACCTGGAGTTGTTTTTGAACCTCCAGTTGATCCCGTTGAAAAACAAAATCTCAAACCCTCGATTCCTTATCCATCACGTTTACAAGATCAAAAGCTCCGCGAGAAAGCTAGTCACCAACTGGACAAATTTTTCCAAATTTTTAAAGAATTACATTTTGACATTAGCTTCGCGGATGCTCTTCTTCTGATGCCCAAGTTTGCATCTACGATCAAAAATCTGTTAAATAACAAGGAAAAACTCTTCGAGATGGCAAAAACTCCATTAAACGAGAACTGCTCTGCAGTATTGTTGAAACAGCTTCCCGAAAAGCTGGGAGATCCCGGGAAATTCCTCATTCCATGCATTTTCCCGGGAATGGTTGAATGCTATGCCTTGGCCGATCTTGGTGCAAGCATCAACCTAATGCCTCACTCGGTCTGGAAGAAACTTTCTCTTCCGGCACTCACTCCTACCTGCATGACTCTCGAGCTTGCAGATCGCTCTATATCTCGTCCCCTCGGTATTGCTGAGGACGTATTCGTGAATGTAGGAAAGTTCAATTTTCCGGCAGATTTCGTGATTGTTGACTTCGATGCAGACCCGAGGGTTCCTCTCATTCTAGGGAGGGGATTCCTAAGAACGGGTCGTGCTTTAATCGATGTCTTTGATGAAGAAATCACTCTACGTGTTGGTAATGAAGCCATCACATTCAATCTTGATCAGACTTCGAGATACTCTTCCAATTATGACTCCGCAGAAATTAACAGAATCGATGTCATCGATATTGCTTCGGAAGAGTATTCTCAAGAAATTCTTGGTTTCACTGATAATTCTTCGAGTGGCAATCCCACTCCCTCTTCTCAACCTATCATTGCTAACTCTTCTCCTTCCCTAACTCCGTTTGAGGGATGTGATTTCATCTTAGAGGAAATAGAGGCCTTTCTCAAAAGTGATTCGATTCCTGAGGGAATTGATAACCAAGAGATTGACTCGGACAGGGATATACTTCTCCTTGAGAAGTTGTTGAATGAAGATCCCTCTCCTCCTCCTGTTCTTCCACAAAAACTTCATAACGAGGAAATCAAGTCTGTTGAGAAAACTACTGATTTTCCTGAGGTCGAACTTAAGGACTTACCACCTCATCTCGAGTACGCATTTCTGGAGGGTGATGATAAATTACCCGTCATTATTGCTAAAGACTTAAAAGATGAGGAAAAAGCTGCTCTCATAAAGGTTCTGAAGTCACACAAGCAAGCAATTGCTTGGAAACTCTCCGATATCAAGGGTATTAACCCTGAATTCTGTACTCACAAAATCTTAATGGAGGATGACTTCAAACCCGCTGTTCAACAACAGAGAAGGGTTAATCCAAAAATTCACGAGGTTATCAAACAAGAGGTTATCAAACTTCTTGATGCCGGATTGATTTACCCTATCTCTGACAGTCCTTGGGTTAGCCCCATTCACTGCGTTCCAAAAAAGGGTGGCATTACCGTAGTCACAAATGAAGAAAACGAGTTGATTCCAACTCGATTGGTTACGGGGTGGAGAGTATGCATTGACTATCGCAAGTTAAATGACGCCACCCGTAAAGACCATTTTCCTCTACCCTTCATGGACCAAATGCTCGAGAGATTAGCGGGAAACGAGTATTATTGTTTCCTAGACGGTTTCTCGGGTTACTTCCAGATTCCCATTGATCCGAAGGATCAAGAAAAGACTACCTTTACATGCCCCTACGGAACTTTTGCCTACCGACGTATGCCTTTTGGCTTATGTAATGCTCCAGGCACGTTCCAACGGTGTATGATGGCCATATTTCACGACATGATCGGGAAAACTATGGAGGTCTTTATGGATGATTTCTCGGTCATTGGGAATTCTTTCCAATCATGTCTCTCCCATTTAGATAACATGCTCAAACGGTGTGAAGACACCAATCTTTGTCTAAATTGGGAGAAGAGTCACTTTATGGTCAAGGAAGGCATTGTCCTCGGCCATAAGAATTTTAAGAACGGGATTGAGGTCGACAGAGCTAAAGTCGATGTCATTGCTAAACTACCTCATTCCACCACAGTCAAAGGTGTCAGGAGTTTCCTAGGTCATGCCGGATTCTATCGTCGATTTATACAAGATTTTTCTAAAATCGCCCGGCCCATGACACATCTTCTTGAAAGAGATGCTCCTTTCATCTTCTCTCCCGAGTGCATTGAAGCTTTTCAAACTCTCAAGAAAAAGCTCACAGAAGCACCGATCCTAGTTGCCCCTGATTGGGACCTGCCTTTTGAACTTATGTGCGATGCAAGTGATTTTGCTATAGGCGCGGTCTTGGGGCAACGGAAAACAAAACATTTCCAGCCTATACATTATGCAAGTAAAACTATGAACGAGGCTCAGAATCATTACACGACAACGGAAAAAGAGTTGTTAGTCGTGGTGTATGCTTTTGAAAAGTTTCGGCCTTACTTAATCCTAACCAAATGCATAGTGTATACGGATCACTCGGCCCTGAAATATCTCTTTGCCAAACAAGATGCAAAGCCGAGATTACTCCGATGGGTTCTCCTCCTGCAAGAATTTGATATCATCATCCGTGATAAAAAAAGGAGCTGAGAACCTAGCAGCTGATCATCTATCCCGATTAGAAAACCCTCACCAGGATGTGTTCGAGAAAAAGGAAATAAATGAAACGTTTCCTCTCGAGACACTCAATGCGGTTTCTTTTCGTGGTGACTCTACTACCCCATGGTTTGCCGACTTTGCAAACTACCATGCGGGTAACTTTTTTGTGAAGGGGATGACATCCCAACAGAAAAACAAATTCTTTAAAGACGTCAAACATTACTTCTGGGACGACCCCTTCTTGTTCAAAATCTGTGCCGATCAAGTCATCAGGCGGTGTGTCCATGGCCAAGAAGCCATGGATATTCTCAAAGCTTGTCATGATGGACTCACGGGGGGACATCATAATCCAAATTACACCGCCAAGAAGGTGTTTGATTTTCGTTTCTACTGGCCCACGATCTATAAAGATGCCCAGGATTTTGTCAAAGCTTGTGACGCTTGTCAGCGTCACGGGAATATTTCAAAGACTAATGAGATGCCTCAAAATGCCATCCAAGTCTTTGAAATCTTTGACGTATGGGGCATTGACTTTATGGGGCCATTTCCATCATCTTGAGGAAACAAATACATACTCATGGATGTTGACTACTTGTCAAAATGGGTTGAGGCGAAAGCATTACCCACCAATGATGCCCGAGTTGTTGTAAAATTTTTGAAATCTCTTTTTGCTAGGTTCGGAACTCTACGAGCCATTATTAGTGATCGTGGTACACATTTCTGCAATGACAAATTTGATAAAGTCATGCAAAAGTACGGTGTAACTCACCGTCTTTCCACTGCATATCACCCCCAAACAAGTGGGCAAGTGGAGGTTTCGAACCGTGGTATTAAGCGGATTTATTTGAAGATGCCAAACCTGCAAAGACAACTCATGACAAAGAAAAGCCATTGGTAAATGATGAATCTGATAAAGAGGTGGACGTTCACTTGTACAGGTCCATGATTGGGTCATTAATGTATCTTACAGCTTCAAGGCCAGACATTATGTTTGATGTATGTGCTTGTGCAAGATATCAGGTTACTCCAAAAGAGTCTCATCTTCATGCAGTAAAGAGAATTTTTAGGTACTTAAGGCAACAACCCAAATTGGGGCTTTGGTATCCTAAAGATTCACCATTTGAGTTGGAAGCATATTCAAACAGTGATTATGCTGGGGCTAGCTTTGATAGAAAATCCACAATAGGAGGTTGTCAGTTTTTGGGAAAAAGATTGGTGTCATGGCAATGCAAGAAACAAACTGTGGTAGCAAATTCTTCAACAGAAGCAGAGTATGTTGCTGCTTCAAGCTGCTGTGGTCAAGTACTCTGGATGCAAAACCAATTGCTGGACTATGGGTACAAGTTTATGAACACCAAAATTTACATTGACAATAGCAGTACATTGTGCATTATCAAAAATACTGTTTTTCACTCTAGAACTAAACATATTGAGATAAGACATCATTTTATCAGAGATTGCTATGAAAAGAAATTAATACAAGTTGTTAAAATTCATACTGATCTAAATGTTGCTGATCTACTTACTAAACATTTTGATGTGGGTAGATTTCAGTTTTTAGTTGCAACTATTGGTATGAAAAATCTCTGAAAAACTTGTCTCTTTATGTCTTGTTAAAGTTTTGTACAAGTATTTTGCACTGCTATTGGTCTTAATAAGTTGTTTCTATTGCTGGTTAAACTCTGCTGCTCATACTCTACTGCTAGAGTATAACTAAGCAGCATAGTGCTCTGTTTGTGTTTGTGTGTTGGACTAATCTTTTGCAGGGTCAGGTAAAGTGATTATGGTGTTCTTTAAAGCTATTCAAAGATTGCAACCAAGTTAATAAGAACAGTGCATTTTCATTCAAAAGATTATTACAAAGATGATATCCAACATCATTGATAACAAAACACAACTGACACCTAACACCTAACCCTAACAGATACTACATGGGGCGTTTTCCTTTTGCCCTGGACTCTCTCTGGTCTTGTTCTTGTGCAACCCTGGTGAAAGCTCTACTCAAGTCTTGAGCATCTGGCATTGTCCTGTTCCTGCCCATGGTTTCTGTTGCCATACTCCATACCCTTGGACAGGCTATACCTATCACAACCTCCCTAGGTCTTGAAGATCCCTCTGCTTGTGGAGCTTGTGACTGAGGAGTAGGGTTTGCTGCTGGTGGAGCTTTGGTTGTTGGTGATGTTGGTGCTTGAGTTGCAGTGTCTGGTGTTGGAGGCCTGGTGTCTTCCCATGAAGGCTCTGACTGCAACTTTGTCAAATGCGCACTTAAAGCTTTCAAGAAAGCTTTAGGCATATATTCCTCTGCTGGGTAATGCATTGGTGGTGGTTGTGATGATTGACCAACTGGTGGTGGATGTGATGCCGGTGGTGGATTAGATGCTTGTGGAGGCTTATAATCCCTATGCCAAGGGAGATACTTAGCATTGATGTCTCTATTGACTCTCCTAGCTTGTTCTTTGGTTCTACACCCACGCCTTGGTGGTCGATATGGTGGCAAGTAAGGGGGTGGTGGCATCCTATTTTCAGTGGATTCAGAATCACTTGATGAATCTGATGAGATGTTAATATATTCTTGATTATTTGCCATGGATGTTGGTGTTTGGATGATCGATTTTGTGGTGGAATAAAGTTGTTGTTTAGGGTATTTGATTTGGTTTATGAATAGAAGTGATCGGCTTTTCTATTTATAATGGATCAAATTAGGGAAAAAGTTAATGCGTAGTTGGTAAGTCTCATTAACTAAGACGACTTTATAGAAGGCTTGATTTCAGTTTAAGTCAACTCTGCTGCTGTTTTTGATCAACTCTGCTGCTGATTTGGTCAACTCTACTGCTAAGGGTGCTGCTAGCTTTTAAGCTCTACTGAATGGCTTACTGGATTCAAGTTTTACATTTTCTGGTTGATTAGCATGATATGGATTCAAAGTGTTTTTCATCATGATGTTTTCTTCATATTCTTTGGATGTTCCTATTACATGAAAGAAAAACAGGGACACATACAAGGAAGATCTTGTCTATTCAAGTGCACAAGTGTTACAAAAGATAGTTCTAAAAACAAGACAAGACAAGATTTAACACTAGATCTATTATTCTTCCTTGTTATCTTCATCAGAATCATCCATACATGCTGCTGGTTTCCAAGATGTCTCTGTTGGTTCTGTTGGTGTTGAAGGAGCTTCATCTGGTGATGGTGGCCTATCTTCATCAGAATCAGTGAACAAGAATGGTGAGACTAACTCTCTCTCAGGGGGTTGCATTGGGACCCAAGGATTGGGGTCTTCAGAAGATTCAGGGGTCATAGTTTGGTTTGGATTTGAACTTGAGGCTTCATCATCATTGTTGCTTTTGTTCTTGGGTTTCTTGGGAACTTGACTTGGCTCTGTATCTTCAGTGGATTTGCTGTGTGACTCATTTGGTGAATTGGGAGTTGCATCATCAATTGGGCGTTTTGAACTCATGGTGCTAAATCTGGAAGAGATTTGGGGTAATATGTGAAAGTCAATTGGGTTTGATCTCCTTTTATTGAGGATCACTTAGTTATTAATGAGTGGTTGGTAACTGGCATTCATTTTTGGTAACTGCCCATTAAATAAGGGATTTGGTGTGATACTTGACTTTTTGACCAAGTAAAGTCAAACCACTGCTTGGTTATATTAGAAGTAGTCAACTCTACTGCTAACTCTGCTGCTGGATGTCTGCTGCTAAAGTCAAAGTCAAGGGACGGTTATGTAACTTCTGTTTTGCAGTTTATAACCTAATTGGATCACTTTTTCTCATCACACGTTCCACGAATTGCAGTTTTCAAACATAGTTGCTCTCTTCCAACATTCAAATTTCAAAAACCCAATACAAACCCTAACATCATGCTTACTAATCGAACATGGCCTACAAGTCACAATGTTGTGGCTGAACTTGATCCAGCTGTCCTTCCTGCTGTTTTCACGGATATGGCAAACTTCCTCAGTGCTACATCCATCAAATTTGCTTTGACTGAGAATCCTACCATTTATATGTCTCATGTCAAACAATTTTGGGCTACTGCCAAGTTGAAGACTTACAAAGGGGAAAGATACATTCAGGCTATTGTTGATGAACAAAAAGTGTTGGTCTCTGAGGACAACATTAGGACTGTGTTGATGCTTGATGATGAAGGAGGTTCCAAAGGTCTTACCAAAGAGGAACTATTTGAAGGCTTGGAGGCTTTGGGATATGTAAGGAAGGGTACTGGTACAAAGTTTCAAAAAGGTTCTTTTTCTCCTAAATGGAAATTTTTGGCACATACCTTATTGCACTGTTTTAGTCCTAAAACAACTGGGTGGAATGAGGTGAATGCAAACATAGCATCTGCTATGATTTGCTTAAGCAAAGGGGACCCTTTTAATTTTTCTAAAATGATTTTTGAAGGGTTTGTGTCAAATATAAATGGAAAAACTTTTACCTATCCTAGGTTTGTTCAAATGCTAATAAATGATGATATTGAAATCACTAGAACCCACAAATCTGTTTTTGAATGTAAAAAGCTGGGTTCAGTGTCTTTTACCTTTTTAGCAAAAGAAAACCTTGATTTTACTGGCCAGGATGTGCCTCTTACTCCTTACATGTTGGAGTTAATTGCAAATGCTCAGGGTGAAGGATCAGGCACACAAACTGACTCCCAACACACACCCACTTCTGATTCACAACATGATTCAGAATCTGTTTTAATTCCTATTCCCATACAAAAGACCTATACCCGTAGGAAAGCCTCAAGGAACACTGAGTTACCCCAGACCAGTGTTAGGATGGAAAATGTAGCAGATGGGGCTGTCACAGGTGATGTAGGTGACAAGTTGGTGAGGGCTGACACTACTGCTTCTAGCTTAGCAGCAGAGCAGGACAGTGTTAACATACTTAAGACCCAATCCAAGGCAACATCTCCTATGGATGACTCTTCTGAGTTAAACATTAGAGATGGATTCCCTAGCCAAATGGATATTATAGGGGGCTCAGGTGTTCAAACTAGGTTTGATACTGGGTTTGTGTCCAATGACTCACCTCTCAGGGAAGGTTACACATCCCGAAGTGAGGAGGACAGACTTGAAACAAATGAATTGATGGATACTCCACCTGTACAAAATGACAATGTCAATGATTCACCTCTCGGACCAGGTCACACAGGTCGAAGTGATGAGACTAGTATGAAACAAATTGAGGAATTGAGGGAAACTTGTACCACTTTGGAAACCAAGTGTTATGACTTGGAATCCAAGGTTACTGCTCTTGAGGCTCTCACTGCTGCTCAGGGGGAATTGATCAAATCTATGAAGCAACAAATGGATGAAATGCAGAAACAACTTTCTTCAACCAACACTGCTGCTATGGAAGAGGATGCTTCCAAACAGGGGAGGAAAAGCTCAGTTTCAGGGGAGGATGTTGTTTATGATGGTCAAGTCTCTGCTGCTCAAGTTATTGACAATGCTGCTGTTAACACTGCTGCTATGGAAATAGACAGTGCTGCTAACACTACTGCTGAGAAGGAGACTACTGCTACTATTGTTGAGCAAAGTGTTGAAGCAGAGATGATTTTAGAAGGCACTGGTTTGGTTTCAGGGGAGGCAAAAGGAGATGATAGTGGTGATAATGTGGATGGTTATGTGGTAGTTGATATGAATGATCAAGAAGCAGTTATAGATAAAACAATACATGTTAAGGACTCTACTGCTCCAGAGTCTACTGCTGTTGAAATCTCTGCTGCTGGTTCAGGTTCTGGTGATAACTCTGTTGCTGAAACCTTGTTGATGCTTCAAGAGAAATTTCAAAATGAACAAACATCTCAACCACTTCAAATTGAGCCAATAAACATTACACCATCTCAACCTATATCTTTATCCCAACCAGTTCATGTATCCAAGTTACCCATAAAAGGTGTATCTATCAGAGAACCTACACCAATAGTACCAAAGGCAAAATCTATAGTTTCTAGTTCTGATAAAGGTAAAGCAAAGCTTGTTGAAGAAGATGTATCTGACTCAAGTGATGATGATAATGAATACAAGAAAGTTCCTAAGGAGTTTTGGCCTAAAGAAAAATTAATTGATGCTGATAGAGCTTTAGCCATGGAGCTTGCTATGGGTGATTCAGATGGGGCTGGTGTAGATGAACAGGCTAGATTGTTAGCTGAACATGAAGTACTTGAGGCCTTGAAGTCTAGGAGAGCTGAACAGGTTGAAGTAAAGTCTGCAAGTAATTTAGTTGGATATGTACCTACACCTGCAGAAGTTGAGTATTTGATGAGAAAGAATCCTGAGGTGTATAAGAAAGGTCTTGAATTGACTGCAGATGGTACTTTGAGTGAAGAGCAAAAGACTGAACAGATGAATGAGTTCATTGGGAAGATAATTGCTGAGGCTGATGAATATGTGTTAGCAAGTTATCAAGGTAAACAGAAGAAGAGGAAAAGAAAGGCTTCTGAAGCACAAGTTGTCAAACAAATGAAGATATATTTGGTTGCTCAGTGTGGATGGAAGATGCATCAGTTCAAGGGAATGGGACATGATGAAGTTATGCTGCATTATTATTCTGGGTATAAAATGAATAAGATGTTTATCCCAATGGGTTCTGAGGCAGAAGAAAATTGGATAAAAAGGCATGATGAGCACATGGCTGCCTGTAGAGAAAGAGTTAAGAAGGCAAAGATGGATGGATCTACCTCTGCTGATTTGACTGAACAGGTTGATGAACAACATCAAAAGGTTGCTGATGACAGATTTTTGATAGAATTAAATGATGTGTTTATTGAGCCAGCCCAAGCTAGAAAACAAATTGTAGATTGGGATGTAACTGAAGATGAGTTTCTTAAAGCTTGGAAGATAATCAGAGTTGGAGGTAAAGTGGAAGTGTACAGAGATTTTGAAGATCTTGTGAGGTCTTGTGATAGATCTGATATACATACCTTATGGAGTTTGATTAAGTCAAAGAATCTTCATGCAGATCCTTCGAATGTGAAGGCAATGGAATTATGGGTATGTTTTCAGAGAATGTACAATCCAAATCCTAGTGACAGACATTGGAGGCTTGTTGTAGACAGCAAGAACTTAATATGGAAACATTACAATTCATGTAATGTACATCATGTGTCTACTCAAGATGGAGCTGACGTCTTTATGTTTGTGGAGAAAGATTATCCTTTGAAGTCTGAAGTTCTTGAAGCTATGCTTGAAGCTAAGATTAGATGTTCAGAAGTGACTCCTGATCTTCAAAGTCTGATT